>PVJS01011921.1:0-44786 GCA_004027185.1 Glis glis
CAGGGATTGAACCCAGGGGCATTCTACCTCGGAGCTACACCCCCAGCCCTATTTTTTATCTTTTATTTTGTAACCGGGTCTCACGAAGTTGCAGAGGGCCTCACTAATTAGCTGAGGCTGGCTGCGAACCCGGATCCTCTGGTCTCAGCCTCCCAAGTACTGGGACTACAAGTGTGCGCCACCACGCCCGGCTCCACATACCCTTCTTTTCTGCCACTGAACCACTGCAACAGGAAACGCACTGAGTGCTGTAGGGTCCAAAGAATGGGATGTCTGTCTGCCTAGGGAAGGAGGGTGGTCAGAAAGCTTCACAGGCAACGTAGACACTGGGGAAGTTTGGAAAATAAATTGGAGTTTACCAACTTAAGAAGTAGGATGAAAAGAGGCAGCCAGGCAGGCTACTTCAGGTGGGGGAAGAACGTATGAATGGGCTCCATACAGTTGGACACACCAGGGGATTCATGTAGAGTATGACTGAGGAACAGGGAGCTTGTACCACGGCATGCTTGCCCCTTCTTATACCTACTCATATGAGCGTTATCTAGTGCACTTACAGACAAGTTCTCTGAAGATGGGGCTGTGCCTTTTTCTGCCTTTTGGGAAAAAAAATCAACAGTGACATGGAAAAGGCTCAATAAATAATTGTTTAGTTAAATCTGTCTATGAACAGGCCCTTTCAAATTGAAGACTACAATGTTTTATTAAGTATTTAAAATATATTCCCTTAAAAGATTATTTATTCATTATAATGGTGAGAAAAGGGGCTTATCAAATAAGTTAGCTTTATACCCAAATATCTGTATTATATAAATTTCAAATATAGTTGAGTCCAAAGTAAAGACGTTCTATAATTATAGCTCATTTAGTCTATACTAAATTATACAGATTTTTTTGCTTTGAACCTACTGCGCACAATAATTACACATATCTATAGTTGTATCCATACGTCAACAATTTCAGTTCAACAAATAATTATTCAGTCTCTATGATGTGTTAGTCACTATATTTACCTGGGATATAAAAATGATGTCCCGTGTGATAATTATGTAATGATTTGCTACATTTATGTTCAAAGTTAAGAGAGAAAACTCAAGATTCACACAAGTCAGGTGGCTTCTCTAAGTTCACCAAATAGGGGCTAAAGATAAATTCAAACTTTTGTTTCCTAACTTAGAGTGTAGGGATATTTCTATCAAACTTTATTTCTCAATTATTCATTGCTGGGATTTGAATATGGTTTGTCCCTGCCAAAACTCATGCTGAATTTAATCCCCATTAGAGGATGTTAAGAGGTACGAACAGGTGGGGCCTTTCAAAGGTGATGAGGGCTCTGTCCTCATGAATGGATTAATCCATCCGTGCGATTAGTGGATTTATTGAGTTAAGGGATTAATGGGCCATCTCTAAAGTAGGTCTGCTATAAAAGCCAGTTTGAAAGAATCTCCCCTAGGAAGGCCATCTCCCACATGTGTCCCTCAGCCTTGGACCAGAACCACAGGACCAAATAAACCTCTTTTCTTTATAACTTACCCGGTCTGTAGTATTATGCTATCAGCAACAGAAAACAGACTAAGACAGCCATATAGCTTATGCTTCTGAGCTGTGTGATCAGGACTTAAAAACAACTTGCTAGGAGAGGATTTTTTTCCTTGAAAATGTCAGTTTGCTCTTAAATGATTTATCATCTTGGCACCACTAAGCCCAATCTAACAACGAATCTAGATGGGGGGGTCTGAAATGGAGCTCTATGTGGAATGAGCTGTTTAACTAATGATACAGATGTGCAATCATGAACAGGAGCAGCCCACTTATCTGAAGGTAAGATCTAGCAAGCGCAAGCACCTGTGAACCAAGGCTGCTGGGGTGCACACAGCTGTCAAAAAGCCCATGATTTTCTTTGTAGGAATCTCCTCAAACCACTTCAGAATCTCACCCAGCAAAAAAAAAAAAAAAAAAAAAAAAAAAGATGTCAAATTAGAGGCAAGAAATACATGAATAGCAGTAAGAATTTATGAGGCAAGGGGGGAAAGAGTGAAAAAATACAGAATTTGCAGGCATTTAGTACCAATGTATGTGGAAGTGGGTGTGTATATGTGTAAGTACATTTCACATATATAATTAAATGTAATTAATCTGTAATAAATAAGTTAATTACAACACTTGATATTAATCACAAAGGCTTCATTCATCAAGGGAAGAGTTACTAAACAATATGTAGTTGCCTTAATTTATAAAGGCAGGGAAGGACAAATTTTAGAAACTGCTAAATCAGAATTGGTTAGTATTTTTAAGTATCCATATGAGGAAACTTCGTTTATGCACAAAATCCTGATATGAATTTTTTTATAAAACTAGACACATAGAAATGTGACTGTCAGAAGTTCACTAATTTTTAAAACTTAGAGATGTATAGTTTTCATATGAATTAAAAGAGCACTAAACAAGATTGCCTATTGAGCCTCATAGATTAATTAGAGGGCAAAATATCAATTTGGTATATAAAATATTTCCAGATTCATTTGAAATGAAGTATTTTTATGTGTTGCACTTAACTTTTTTTGGAAAAATCTGGTTTGGAATTTAACTTTGTCTTTTTTGTTCATAATTAAACTGAAGTATTCTGCAGAACACTAATAGTCAGGATACATTTTAATGTCATGTCATCCACACCACATAAGAGTTTGTTTCCACTATTCAGACCCTCTTCTAGACTATAGCCAACATCTGGGTCTGGTGCCCCATCTAGTGGCTGCAAGAAGAACTGACATTTGAGTATTGCTTATACTGTATTTTCGAAATTGTTAGAGCACTAATTTCTTAAAAATAGTAAGAATTCTAAATAGCAATACCCAAATTTTCTTTCAAAATGCACACAAAAATAAGTTAATATTCAATACAATTTTTGTGGTACTTGGGGTTGAACTCAGAGGCATTCTACCTCCTATACTCCATCCCTTTTTATTATTTTTTTAAATTTGAAACAGGGTCTCACTAGGTTGCTGAAAGTCTCATTAAGTTGCTGAGGTTGGTCTTGAACTTGTCATACTCCTATCTCAGCCTCTCACAATACAATTTTTAAGATGAGAAAGATCCATAGTACACAGCAGTTACGTATAGCAGAGATTTAAATGGCAGTTAGTTTAAATACACTGCATATTCACTTAAATACATTGTACACTGTATCACATAGAAGAAACACTCAATTTAGACCAGTAAGCATGAACAATGAACCTGCTGCCATGAATGTGATGTGACTGGCAAGACATTTTTCCTTCTTTTTAACAAGCTCGAAACAATTTAGCATCAGCAGGTGTTAGTACAGTAAAGCCATTTCAAAATACTTGGTTCCATCTTCATGTTATTATCTAAACTGTAAATTAACAAAAATATACTTAAGTTTTTTTTCTGTGGTACTGGGGATTGAACCCAGGAGCATTCTACCTTTGACCAACACCTCCAGCCCTTTTTATTTTTTGTTTTGAAACAGGGTCTCTCTAGGTTGTTGAGAGTATCGCTACATTGCTGAGGCTGGCCTAAAACCTGCCATCCTCCTGTCTCAGTCTCCCAAGTACTATTTAATTATTTTTAAGTTTAAAAAGGCAATCCTAACATTTCCTTTTTTTGCTCGAAATTCCCTGCTAATATCTAGAAAACATTTCTATTTCATATTCCTACAAATATGCTTAAATTCCTGTGTAAGACCTAAATAAGCAGACAACTGACCAGGTATTAGTAAAGTGCAGAGAGATCAGGTGTTACAGGTGAAATTAACATGACCGTCTCCAAGAAAGTTTCTCATGCTACCTGCTCCCCTCCCATAGCGTGCCTGGCTTTCATAACTCATGTGTTATAATCCCAAGCTCCACATTCATTATTATTGGTCACACACAAGTAACTTACTCAATATGCCTGAGGCGAAGGTAAGGCTAAGAAGATATTTATTAAAAGCATGCAATCTGACCTGAATTTCTATGGAACCAGTGTTGACTAATTTTGAACACTCAGTTATGAAATATTATACATAATTATAAATTAGAAGCCAGTGCACATTTACTTTGAACCAGTTACAAAAAATGAACTAGGTTTCATTCCTTTCTTTTGGCAGTGGGGATTGAAGCCAGGGGTGTTCTACCTCCAAGCTACACTTCCAGCCCTTTTTATTTTTTATTTTGAAACAGGATCTCACTAGTTTGCTCAGAGTATCACTAAGTTGCTGAGGCTAGCCTTGAACCTGTGAGACCTGTGAGACCTCCTGTCTCAGCCTCCCAACTAATGGGATTACAGGCGTACACCACCAGCTTCATTCTTTTGTTTTATTAAAAAAATTATAAAAATGTTATTTGACTGATAATTCAGGAAACCATGCCTGCACAGAATACAGTTGTCCCTTGGTATCCGAGGGGGACTGGTTTTCAGAACTTCCCTCCCTCCTCCAAGCTGGTATCAAGCTGGTATCAAAATCCACAGATGCTCAAGGCCCTTATAGAAAATGGTGTGGTATTTACATATAACCTACACACCTTTTCATATAATTTAGATCATCTCTAGATTACTTATAAAACCTAACACAGTGTAAATGCTATGGTACAGATGTTATATTGTACTGGTTAGGGGATGATGCCAAGAAGAAAAAGTCTGCACATGTTCAGTATGGATGCAACTTTCCTTTTTTAAATATTTTTGATCCAATATTGGTCGAATTCACAGAGTTGAACCCCCGGATGCAACGGGGTGACTATAACTCCCTGCTAAACAGATGAATGGATTTGATATATCTTGGTTTTGATCAGGAATTTAACAAGCACATTTTGGTGTAGCTGTGACATAGAGAAATTAGGTGGGTTCTTAGCTACCAGTTAAAGAATTAAGTACCTGGGAGGCTGAGACAGGAGGATCACAGGTTCAAAGCCAGCCTCAGTAACTTAGCGAGACCCTGTTTCAAAATAAAAAATAAAATGAAAATAAAATAGTAGCTTGGAGGTAGAATGCCTTTGGGTTCGATCCCCAACACCACCCTCCCACCCCCAAAAAAGAATTAGACCCATCTGGATGGGGTCTCTAGAACTGGTCTCAGGGCTTCTTCCCTGAGCCTGTCTTATTCAAGACATCCATCAATCAACTGGCAAAGGTGGAGAAGTCGGAGAGAGCTAAAATACTAAAAGCAAGGTGGGCAGGGAGATGCCTCAAATCGTTTGAATCTATCAGAATAATGGGTTCAAATCAACACAATAGTTACAGCTTATTTTTTTCCCGGATTGGAAAAGGTATGTGCCACCCTCAGAATAACCCTGTCCTGTATCTGGCTGGAGCCTCACCACTCTTGAGTGGCACGGAACACGCTGCTCCCAAGGAAGCTAGCGTTTGGGGGACAGCTCCACCTACAACACAACATCGCAAGTTCAGGTTGGAAGGAAATCGGTTAGTGTTACAAGGGATAAACTAGGTCTAGTTGGCAGCAGTTCTTGATTCAGGCCATCTAACAGAGTCAAGTGCTAAAAGATCTAACTTATTTTTGCATAGAATAAGAGAAGTCCGCAAACAGGATCTCTTCCCTCAATGTGTGGGATGAAAACTTTAAGACACAGTGATGGAGTTAGGGTATATCTAGAGAGACATGGTTGAGAGAACTGAGGGATGTTTGATTTGGAGAAATGAAGATGCCAGTGGTTCACCACAGTGGCCAAAGGAATGCCAGAGCTGGGTGTGGTGGTGCACGCCTGTAATCCAGTATTTGGGAAGCTGAGACTGGGGGTCACAGGTTCGAGGCCAGGCTCAGCAACTTATTGAGACCCTGATCTTTCTCTCCCTCCTTCCCTTCTTCCCTCCCTCCCTCCCTTTCTTTCTGGGGTACTGGGGATTAAACCCAGAGACATTCTACTTCTGAGCTACACCCCCGGTCCAATTTTATTTTTTATTTTGAAACAGGGTCTAAGTTGCTGAGGCTGGCCTTGAACTTGCAATCCTCCTGTCTCAGCCTCCCAAGTACAGAGATTAAAGCCTGTGCCACCACACCTGGCTGATACCCTGTTTCAAAATAAAAAATAAAAAGGGCTTCGGGTATAGCTCCAAGGTAGAATGTCCTTGGGTTCAATCCCCAGTACCACAAAAACAAAAAAAGGAATGCCAGGGCCAGTCATTGTAAGTGAGGATTACAGTATGATCATTAGAAGGATCCTACTTGCCCAGAGGATCTGAGACCCACACAGTGTCAGAGGGACAATTCCACATGGAAGAGATGAGGACTCTGCCCTCAAATTTCACCCAATTTACTTGGGTGTGGTGCCGCATACTTGCAATCCCAGTACTTGGGAGGTTGAGACAGGAGGATCACAGGTTCGCAGCCAGCTCCACCAACTTAGTGAGGCACTCTGTACCTTAGTGAGACCCTGTTTCAGAATTAAAAAAAAAATAGAGTTTAGCTCAGAGGTAGAATGATCCTGGGGTTCAATCTCCAGGACTCCCCCTACCCCAACACATACAAAATTCACCCAACTTGTCTTGCAGAAGAGTAAGCTGTCACTTGAAAGATAGAATGAGAGGTGGGAAAACGAGTGTTGGGGGAACAGTGGTCAACCCAGAATCACACTTATGCAAAAGAGATTCAAACAGGATCGAGTAAGAGGAAATCTGTGGAAGCAAGCAGAGAACTGCAGAGCAGTGGCTTGCTCTCTGTGAGCGATGACAGGCAAGGGGTTCCTCTAACTAGAAAACATACGATACTCTGTGACATCTAAAGTCCATTGTGACGCTCAGTGTATGGCTTCATTTTATTAATAAACCAAACTAATGAATTCAGCTTCAGCATTGAGGGTGTACCTTGTTTTGAATTATGGTGTCTCCGCTGCTGTCCTAGCATATGGGAAAACTTATAAGATGCAACCCTGAGATGCCACAGAATCTAACCTTTTAATAGTGCCTGATTAAAAACCTTCCTCTCTTTCACTGTTCATCACTTGGATAAGTGGAATAGAGGCGTCTGCGTGAAAATGAGGCTAATACGTATTCTAGAAAGCTCAAGGAGAATAGGAATAACTCAAAATAGGTGATGATTCACTGAAATGTTCCCATAAAAAGTCAGTAATATGGCTTGAGCATACACTTCCTGCTCTGATGTGTGTTCACTATCTGCTGATAGGATGGAATAGACTTAGTTGATTTCTGTCTTTTTCATTCTTTGCTTTTATGTTAAAGAAACTGATTTAAAGTCAGGTGTGGTGCTGCACGCCTATAATCCCAGGACTTGGAAGATTGAGACAAGAGGATCGCAGGTTCAAGGCCAGCACAAAGCAACTTAGATCCTGTTTTGAAATAAAAAATAAAATAGAGCTGGGGGTGTAGCTCAGAGGTAGAACTCCCCTGGGTTCAATTAGCAGTACCCCCTAACACACACACACACACACACACACACACACACACACACACACACACACACATTGATTTTAAAATAGCACCTAAGAAACAGATGAAAACCTCAGAGAGGAAATGTGGAAGAGGCCATTTGAAAAATGTGTTCCATGAGCCATCATAGAAATACAAAAACTATAATTTGCTAGATTAGCAAGAGTAAACTGCAGATTCGGTAATGCTTTCCTGACTTCAGGCAGGCCTCTGATGCCGTAACTTCACCACAAAACACAGATGCCCAGCCCCCAGGTGCAGAGTCCTGACTGTGTAGGGCAGCTTTAGAAATAGGTGACATAATGACATGAGCCAAATAAGTGGCAAACAAGGCCAGATAAAGTTATTTTGCTACCTAAGCTGGGTGTCACACGGTCTCTTTAATATGCTTGAGAAGGGAATACTATATACCACGCCACACGCGAATCTGCTACACTTGAAGTTTTCAGTTAGAAGCAGATGCTGAAACCTGATTGTGGTCCAGGACAGGAACTGGACGGGGCTTGCTGGTCCTGTGGTGTGTTTTACTAGGGACGTGTGCAGATGCGTTTCCCTGTTCCATCTGTGTCTTTGAGCATCACACACTCCACTTTTTCTAGGAAACATAGTGTGACCGTGGGCCTCCTCCCATCTTCCTTTTCTTGCCAGTGCACCTACACTGGTAGCACCCAGGAGACCTGGGAAGCCAGGATGCCAGAGGGCGCTGCGGGGCGCACAGGCAGAGGATGGGGCGGGCAGGGGCTAAGCGAAGACGCTTCAGCTGTTTCCTAGATGGGCGGGTGGTGGGCTGGGGTGGTTAGGCCAATGGTGGCCGCATCAGTGAATCCCTGGTGGTCTCACTGTTTTCTCTATGAATTGCGAATACTGACATTCCTCTGACTATCCAGGAAAATACCAGTGAGGATCAAATAGAATTATGTGGAAATGTCTTTAAAACTCCCAGAAGAACTATGTATCATTTTTACTTTTTACTTTGTTTATTTGCTTGCTATCTGGAGGAAGAGGACTGAAAGGAGAAACACATGATCTACGAGTGGCGGTAGGTAAGCTGCCAGCCTTAAGGGAGGAGAATATGTTGTTCAGCTTGTTGTACCACGTAGACATTTTTCTTTTTCTTTCTAAAGAAAAAGAATTGTATTGGGGATTGAATCCAGGGGCTTTCTACCTCTCAGCTACACCTCAGACCTATTTTATTTATTTTAAAATAGAGTTTCACTAAGTTGCCCAGGCTGGCCTCAAATCTTCTATCTTCCTGTCTCAGCTTCCCAAGTAGTGGGATTACAGACATGTACAGCTGTGTCTGGCTACATGTGGGCTTTTTTTTTGGTACCAGGGATTGAACTAGTTGTGTGTGTGTGTGTATGTGTGTGTGTGTGTGTGTACTAGTGATTTTACTACTGAGCTATATCCCCAGCTCTTTAAAAAGACATTTATTATTATTATTATTATTATTATTATTATTATTATTATATTGAAAGAGGGTCTTGCTAAGTCACTGAGGCTGGCTCTGAACCTGTGATCCTCCTGCCTCAGTCTCCTAAGTATTGGGATTACAGACATGTGTCGCCATGCCCGGGCGCACATGGGCATTTTTAAGTGTGATAAACCACATACTGATTAACTGGTGACGTAGATTATGAGAAAGATGGTGAGATTACGTGTTGGCACCATTTTTAAAGTTCTTAAGAAATAGAAGCAATGTGTCATTGGTTTACAGTACTCTAAGACTTAAGTTTTTGTTTTTTTCAACTAAGAGCGGGAAAGAGTGGGTTCTGGCTGTAAGAAAAGAACTAAATTCAAGATGTTGTATATGACAAATGAGTACAAAATACCCCAACAGCACAGCAATGGCTTGGAAGGGGAGCGGCTGGCCCTCCTGTGCTCCCCCTGACCCGCAGGTGAGAAACCCTGCATAGTTGTACCTGTGTGTGTCCTCCGGTGAGCCTTCAGGTGAGAACTCTTCGTGTACACTTTGTTGCAGCCCTCAAAGTCACATCTGTGGATCCGCCGTTTCCTGGAGTCGGGGGATTCAGACCGTCTCTGGCGTCTTGTGCTCTCAATACTAAACGGTGAAATTGAACTGGAAAAAGAAAAAGTGGAGTGACCCGGTGAGAAGCACGTCACTCCATCTGGGGCCTGGTGGCCTGACTCCATGGCTCCATGGACGCATGGCCACCAGGATATTTCTTGCCACCGCCTTCTTGGGCACTTTTCATTTCTTAATCCCAAAAGGCAGAGAGCATGTTTTTTTTTTTTTTTTTTCCTGGTGAAACATTGCCAGGGAGAGAAAGATGCGCTTAAAACAATTACAACAATAAACGAAAACCACGAGAAAGCAGTGGTAGGTTAGTAAAGCCCTATGTTCTGAAGAAACTCTCTGGTGGTGGTAAATTAGCACTCACAGGTTTGAACTTCTGAGTATTCCTTCTAAAGAATATTTTAGGAAGCCCTGATACAGACAAATGACAAGATGAATGTGTTTAATAAGTGACAGGAGGGTCTGAGCTGCACGGTGACAACATCTAACATCGTGTAAAGTCACAGTGCGCATTTCAAAACAAGCGAGTTCTGGAAGAAATGACATCCGTACGTCAGTAACATGACTCATGCAAGCTATTTTCGTGCAGCAAAAAGGCACCTGACATTTCAGTTTTTCAGGTTGGTGGTTTTTCATGGAGAAGTATAAAGTACATTGTCTTTAAAGATTAGCTGTACTACTATTATGATAAAAAAGTTTTAGCTATGAAGTTTGGCCTTGACTTGCATGTTGTTTCATCTTAATGCCTCCCTAGAAAAACAGGATTAGTTTGTAATGTCAGGTAATTGATTAACATGTACCGATTTTAATCCTTAATCTCTGTTGATGGAGACAGACAAAAAGAAGATGACTCACTGTTTTAAGTTATCCATGAAGTTCTTTTAATTACAGTGAAATATGATAGAAAAAAGCAATCACCTATATTCTACCATAACAATTTACCACTATTGATATTTTGACATATTTTCTCTCAGTTTCTCATGATTTGCTGTTTTATTAGTTCTTATTAATAAATCTCTTTGAAAAACTGAGTATCATGGATACAGATGAATTCCCCTTATCTTTCACCATCACTCTGATCCTTCCTCCTCCTCCAGGGAGAGCTCTGTCATCAGTTTTCTTTAGGTCTTTTAGTCAGGTCACCTCTCCATATCTGCATTCGCAGAAGTTCTTCAGACCGTGGATGTCGCAAGCATCGTGGCAAGTCCTGCTGCTCATGTCACACTGCAAACTGTCCTGGCCTTACCTTATGTTCCACTCAAAATTAAGCATCTGCAATTTATCCATGTTGATAGAAAGGCTGCAATTCCCTTATTTGAAGTGCTGTCTACTACAACTTAACTAATTCTCAAGTGTACTTTTTCAATATTTAAACATTCCCAAAACCAGGATGCTCCTTGCAATGGATGGCTTGTCACATAGTTTAACTGGGTATATTTTTCTCTTTACTAGTGGTACATAAAGTAATTGTACTTTATAATAGATGATACTTAGACTTAGATCAAGGGTCAGTGAACTTTTTCTGTAAAGGGCTAGAAAACAAATACTTTACTTCAAATTTGAGGGCCATAAGATCTTTGGTTGTAACCAATCAACTGAAAACGTGTCACAAAAGCAGCTACGGACTGTATGTAAACAAAGGAGCCTCATTCTCATGAAACTTTATGTACAACAACAGTGGGCTGTATTTCGTTCACTGGCTATAGTTTACTGACTCCTGCCTCTAATGAGGTATGGTAGTGGTCCAATAAATACACTCATCACAGAATTATTAAATCCATTTTCTAATTGATGGACACACCGACTATTTATAGTACTGCAAGATTACTTTGCTCCAGGAAACATTTTTGAATGTCTTCTGTACTTGTGCCTTTTATGTTTTCAATGTATCTTTTCCCTTCTACTAACAACAGATCAAGCCACCAAATATCTTATATGAGGTAAGATCAAGTAGAAATGATGTTCATCTAGCTGCGTCTCAAACACAGCTTTATGCACGATCTATTATTAGGGTGAAAGAACAGACACCGTGCATGGCTCCACCACCCTTCCAGCCTTCCTATCAACCAGTGTAGACTCGTGGTTTTCCACATAACCGACTCAGTCGTGGGGACTGGAGTCTATTGTGCAAAGAGTCAAAACAGCATGCTTCGCCTGCCTGTGAAAAAACAGCTTTAGTCCCCCAATGACAAGGTGTGCTTTGGCACTGGGTGCGATTCCTGTGAAGAAGAAAGACTGTGCGTGCCACAATAGGGCAACAAGCAATTCATTTCCCAAATATGCAGTCATGAAAATGAATACGGGTTTTGGCACTGGAGACCTCGAAAGAGGAAGCTGTTTATTATACTATACGATGTTTAACGTCTTTTTAAAAATTGAGCACATGATAGGTATATGTTTCCTTCAAATTAAAGTCGACCACAACACTGTTTTGTACAACACTCTTATTCACAAGCCAGTGGTGGACTATCAGGTAACCAATGAAACACAGGTATATGAGGGCCTCGGCTCTCTTCTCCAAGTTCAAGATCAGAACATTTTAAAATATTGCGTATAATTAAAATTCTCAGTATGAGGCCACTGTGTCATCTGCATAGAATGCTAGTAAGTAACAATTTTTAGAAACGTCTTTCCTTTGGTTCTAGCAAGCATCCGGGTAAGTAGGGAAAGGGGAGGAGGGACCCTGGCTCCCAGCTCTACTGCTCTGTCCTGTCTGCTCTGCGGCTGCCTGGCAGCAGGGTGTTGGGTAATAGCACAGCTATCATTACACTTGCGGTGTTTCTCCTCTGCCCTTCCCATGTCTCCTGAGCAACATGTCCTCTATTTACAAGGGGCTTGAGGTGTCCTCAACTGCCTGAGACCTGAGACTGCCTGATTTGTGATTCAAAATGGGACTTGTTCTAGAGAAGGGCAACATGCGATCCGCTGCTGCATGTGCTGACACACGGTCCTGCCAGTGATCCCCAGTGGTAACCTCGGTGTGACCAAAACGGCCAGGGTAAAACAGTTGTTCCTGTGTTCCCAAATTCTGCACCAAAGACATTAAACAGTTCAGAGGAACACTACCTAGAGGCACGCTGCCTTCCCCAGAGGCAGACCACGTGGAGCGGCCTGAGCGCCTGAGGGTGCCTCGCACACCACACTGTGATAATTAGATCTGCAGAGAACAGATGAGTGAATCATGACTGCGGCTGAACAACAGTCCCGCATGGAATGGCAAGGCAAATTAGAATTAAACCCAGAGAGGCTGAGAGCCGCATCCAGAAACAGCGCCATTCAAAGAGCGGGCACTCATGGCTGCCAGGAAGGAAATTAGGGTTAACTGTAATCAGCAGGTAATAAGAGACCATTTGTCATGGGTGACCTTCTTGGGCAGAGATGCCCTTCACTGATACTGGAGTTCCTACAGGAGTTAGAAAAATGGTAGTAATACTAAATAAATAAAAGAAAGACCAGGACATCTTTCAAGGCAAGGAAGAGGACACACATCAAAAATTTGAAAAATAAGAGCAGAAAACAAACACTGGAATTGAAGGTGCTTTAGCAAATTCAAACACACAATCGCAATAGAATTCTGAATAGAGTTCTGAGGACACGGCGACAGAGGACACTTACAGAGGGCTCAGGATGTGTCAGGCCATGTCCTATGACCGTCAAGCTTCAAAGCCACCTTGAGGTTGGTCCTTTAGTGGTCCTGCCTTATGGACGATGAAACTGAGCACAGAGGAAGTTAAGGCCAAGCCAAGGAAACGCAGTGGTGACGCCAGGACCTGGACCCACGTGGCTGACTCCAAGCTCCATCTTAATTATTATATTACACCGATTCAGAGGAAGATGCAGGCATCACAAGCCAGTGTGTGATACAGTGTGAACGGGCAGCCAAATAACCGGCATCACTTAAATTTCCCTTCTTACCCAATTATGTAAACCAACAGCACATAACAGCGTTCCTAAATGTGCCGTGCTACAGGAAGACTTAGACTTCTCGCTTGAGAAGTTTAAGGTACACCATTTTATAAACACTCTCAGGCATTCACTTGCTATTATTCTACCTAACATAACACTTTTGTATTACTCAAATAAAGATAAAATTTACTAAAATTTTCATCCATCAACTTAAATGTTTGATGGGAAAGAAAACACATCTATCTGTATGAGTTCAAAATATATAAACAAGAGAGCTGATTTTGTTTTATTTTCTGCATGGCTAAGGAAATATTTTAAGGTTGTTGTAAAGTGTATATTTACTCCCAGAGAAATGTTTGTTTTTTAAATGCCACATGTTACAATGACCATCAATGCCACAGAATTAGTTCCTTCCCTGTCATTCTGGTTCGTTTACAATTCTACCCAAAGAATTCTGAGTTGGCTATTACCTTAAGCAAAGTGGGAGCATTGTCTTTGAAAAAGCCCATTTTCAAAGTTTATTTTAAAATGATTAAGTATCACCTGTGGAATTTCTGAATTAGCTTCTGCCATAGTATACATCTCTGTATTTTTTAGTAAAACAAACACCACCTTGGGGAAGAATTATCAAAGCTATAGCCAAATAAAAGTGGATGAGACTTTCAGTTAGCCAGGATTTATATAAATCTTAGGGGAACACATTGCACTTGTATGGAGGAGCCAGAGGTGTGTGTTCTCTTGTAGGCTTTCTCTCGGCCAGCAGGTGGCTCTCGGAAGCCAGAGTCTTCACATTTATCTTCCCTCCTAGAACTGACTGCTCCCATCAAACTATGGCCGCTTTTTCTCTATGACATTAGTTGGGGGAAAGGTGCTATTTAGAGACACTCACTACCACACACTCCCTGTGTGGAGTTTCCTATGGAAAACCACTATTGAACAGCTTGAAATTAAAAGATTAGTTAGTAATTTCCATCCTTTTCGGAAGCTGTGACTAAGATGTAACTACCACTTCATATTTGAATTTGGATTCAGTGGAAAATATTTTCATAAAATGTATAAATCCAGAGCAATCAATTAATTTGCTAAAATATGTTAAAAAGCTCAGTCTCGGCATATACTCAAACTATGATTTAGTACTTTTTTTTCAGATGAACAGAATATGTCCCAAATATATTTCTAATTATTGTTATATTTTAAAAAACAAAACCTCCTACTAAACTGATTAAAAGATAATGGGTTTACAAATGAGGCATGATGGGAGGGAGGAAGGCGGGGGATGAATTCATGGTTTTACTTAAACAGAACAGCTGCCACTAAGTATTTTTCCACATCACTTCTAGACCATTAAAAAACTCAAAAACTATTACAGGCTTATCTTTTTTATCTTTTTATCTTTTTTAATGCATTGTATTTTAGCAAATAAGAGTATAAGTTGTATTAACAAAGTTTAAAGATAATCAAAAAAGAAAAAAATTGAATCATTAATGGCACTAGCTATCATTGGTTTTATTATCAAACTTTTACAATGAAATTGGACTACCAGTTGTAAGAGGACTGTTTACCAACAAAACAAAAAAATCTATTTCAGATGCAGAGTATCTATTCAAAATAGTTACTTCAGGGAAAACACTATGTACTGCAAAGACTTTACCGCACAAACCCAATTCATAATGTAGGATAAAACCAGGATTCTGAAATGAGTGTGAATTTCTAAATTGTATTAATTGCTGAGTGGAAGACACATAACTTGCTTAAATATTTAGAAGAACTTGAGCACAGAATTTCTTCAGACAGCATTGGGGTTTAAATTGTGTTTTATGCCAGGAGTTATAGAGTGGTGGATTATGAGAATCCGAAAAAATCTTTCTAGGTCAGAACAGGACTATAAGTGATTATTTTAATCTGAATGTCTCTAAGGCTAGCCCTGCTCTACCATCTCCTATTGTCTATAAGACCAGGACTTTATATCTATCTTATCCATGTTGCTCTTGAACACACCTGATTTTGAGATTCTTAAGAATCATGCTAAATTAGAAAATTAAATTCTCTTTGTTTTACTAAAGATAAACTTTAACCTACTCAAGGGTAAAGATATAGTTGGGTATGGTGGTGCACACCTCTAATTTTAGCAACTTGGGAGGCCGAGGCAGGAAAACTGAAAGTTCAAGACCAGCCTCAGTAATTTAGCAAGACCATGTCTCAAACTAAAAAAAACGTAGCTCAGTGGTAGAGCACCATTGGGTTCAATCCCCAGTACCCGCCTCACCCCCCCAAAGATATGATCTTATACATGTCTATTATCAATAAATGCTTGAAAGGGTGAAAAGAAAGGAAGGCAGGAAGGAGAATGGGGAGCACTGTCTCCTCTGCAAGGAATTTCCAAGTGCATCCACTGGACCCTCACCGAACACTTCTCCAGGGAAGTACTGGGTAGAAAGGTGTGGAGCCGAGAGAAAGTACAGTCAGCAGTAAGGCCTTGACCCCACTCGTCCCACGCAGCCCCAGATGCTGGGTTAGTTATGTATGGATGACCAGGCATAGGCAGGTCATCCTGCATAGCCGCAGATGTGCATATAGTTACATAAGCACGACTGTAATACACAACACGCATGCACATGTTACGCTGGCATGAGGTGCGCCATTTTGCCCAGAACCCTATATAAAAGACAGGTCTGTAAAATAAAGCTGCTGTTGTTCTCCTCCGGATGGTGAGACCACATTCTTCCTGCTGGGGATCTCACCACCGAAACCTCCCCTGCGACCACAGCTGCTCCACAAAGGGAACAGTTCATTTTTCCTTATCATAAGGATCTTTCTATCAGGCAGATTCACTAATAAGGTAGTCCTGTGGATGTACTCCAGGCAAAGACAGTGTACGAGACTCCATGTTTTAAACATCAGAACATATATGATGTTCCCTACACAGTGCCAATGAGATATTGTAATGCAACCATGAACTTTTGACATGACCATCAAAACAAGCTTCCATCCATTTTATGCTGATCATTAACCAGATCTATGTTACACCAGAGATTTATTTTATTAAAGAGCACTGGAATTATATCAGCTAACTATCTGGTACTTAAACTTACATAAATTATTGAAAGTCTTTATTGCACATATGGGGATACATAAATAACAAGACCAGTAGAACTCAATGGTCATGCTCCACATGAGCTTTTAGATATCAAAATGACTGTCTGCTACCACAAATAGGGATTTCTCCCACCATAACAAGGCCATGTACTTGAATTCTGGAGAAAAACAAAAGCTTCCCATTTGGAAGAAAGAAGAATATTTTACCTACTTTTTATTTCTCTTATGGAAAATGTAATCTTTGAATACTCTGACAAATTTATGTTGGGAGATATACTAATGTAACCCAATTTCATATTTGGAAGAAGAAGAGGAAACCATGACTCAGAAAAATTAAGACAAATTACTGCCCAAGGCCACACAGCTAGATAACGGCATAGTTGGAGTCAGACACCCGGCTTCCTGACCCCTAGAATCAAGACTTTTCTACTTTCCAGTGGGCTTGTAGGAAGATCTCTGTGATAATTCCTGCTTAGTATGGAGGAAAACGTGCTTGGCAACACCAATATTCTTTCTCTTTTCATGAGATGGAACCCTAACCCTAAACCCTACTCCATTTTCTTTTTTGCTTTGTTTTTTAGGAAACTCAGACACGATACACTAGGATTTGGTATGTTTGTTTTCCACTCTAATTATAAGTTGGCTGAGATAGGAGGATCACAGGTTCGAGACCAGCCTCAGCAACTTATTGAGACTCTTGGCAACCTAGCAAGACTCTGTTTTAAAACCAAAAATAAAAAGGGTTGGGGGTATAGCTTGGAGGTGGAATGCCTGTGTGTTCAATCTGTAGTACCAAAAAAAAAAAAAAAAGGATTGGAAGCACAAAACTGTATGATTTTAATTTTATATAGTAATTTTTTAAATGTATGTATCATGGAATTCTTCCTGAGCTAGGTGAACTATTAATGAGAAAAAAAAAAACACGGAACATGCTCTTCTTTAAAAATCCATATAAAATGGAGAAAAACATGAGAAAGTTTAATCTGAGTTTTAATTTGCAGACTTCTAATTGAAGTTTTGTGATTATTAAGTCCATATTATTATCTGTGAGGAAAAAATAAATCAAAACAAGAATCCTGATTTTTTCTGTGGGGAAAAAAAAGAAATAGGACTTGTCTGAAAATATACATATGATTCATAGCTTATTATGATTTATTAGCTAAAATATCTTGGACATTTAATCTCTTTGATTTTCGGATACCCATATTTCAACTGTGTATTTAACTCATTTTGTCCCATTGTACCAGATGTGGAATATCTATAAAAACTTAAATATAGTATATAATATATAATAGGAAAAATATAATTATTTGCTCTCAGCCTGCTTCCAGAGTTGCTATTACCAAAATCTCCCCTTGAACTTCTCATTTCACTGGGGCCTCAGGGCCATGATGTCCAGCCATTGTACAGACTGGGCTGTGCACTATTCGCCTAAGCAGAAGGGCCACATAACTACTCTGCAAGTTTTAAAGTATAATATCTACATTATTTACTTTACTAATTTCACTCTTCTCCCTTAGAGGCAAAACACTATCCCCAGTTCTGGGGATCAGAGGACTGCTAGATATTACAGTTCAAAGCTCAACTGTGTCCTGTCCTTGTTTACAATATACTTAGTGCAGACTGTAAAATACTTCGGGTGGCATAATAATGGCTTATCTACATACATACACACACACACACACACACACACTTAGAAAATTATCACAAAAATCATATAAAGATAGGCAGGGCAGGTAATTGTTACTGGCAGTCTCATAGATAAGAAATTGGTGAAAAATGAGTGACTTGGAATGGTTAAGTGCATGGGAAATGATCATCTCAGTAACTCTAGTCTATACCTCTCTTCCTACATCAAATCTTTCCTATGGAAAAAATGGTAAATTGTTCATGTATTAAGATGATAGTAAATATCCTGCACTGTATTTATTGATGAACAAATGTTATATGCCTTCTTACTTGACTAATTTCTGTTAAGAAGAATTAGTAAGAGTAAATTAGTAGTCACTTATATAGGTTTTTTCGTCTTAACACTACTGACACAATAAAATAAAATGATTTCCTGTAAGCTCACCATAGGAAAGCAAATGGCCATGAAAAACCATCCTTAGGGAGTTTGTATTTAGTGAGGGATAGGGTTTGCTTATCTCTCTACCTCAAAAAAGTGGAAAATGACTCAAGTCTCGGCCAGTTCTATGACACATGGAAAGAAGTCACAGCGAATCTGAATTTCTGGGAGGTTTCTGTTCTCAGGGCTGCCTTGACCTATAGCATTAATTCTGGTGCCAAAATCAGTAACTTCTTCAATTTGTGCATCAAGAACCACCACAAAAAGCCGGGCATGGTGCTGCATGCCTGTAATCCTAGTACCTGGGAGGCTAAGACAGGATGGTTGCAGGTTCAAAGCCAGCCTCAGCAATGTAGTGAGGTCCTCGGCAACTTAGTGAGACCCTGTTTCAAAATAAAAAAAATAAAAAGGGCCGGGGTATAGCTCAGAGGTAGAATGCCCCTGGGTTCATCTCCAGTACCCCCCCCAAAAGAACAACCCCATAATATCCCATGTGAGTGTTTAGCAGCCCATTTTCCTACAGAGATGGGAGACTACCAGACCCCTGAGCTTTGTTCCCCTGTGCTCCCTCTACATGTAGAAAGCTCTCTCCCTCCTTCCCCAGCCCCTCACCAACACTATGCAAGAGCAAAACAACACACTCCTTCCTGGGCCCCTGCAGAGCCTTGGGGCAAAGGTGAAATCCAAGGTGTGGGCAGGTTCAGCTCACAGCCTACTTCCCAGCCTTTCCAAAGGCACATTTTCCACACTGAGAGTTTTCTTCTGGAGGAATTTGGCACCAGCTGTTAAGACAATAAAAATTGCTCCAGCTTATTATGTATGCAAATCATAATTTTATAAGCCATAAAAATGATATGTGATAAAGAGAGGCATAATAAAGTGCTGTGGGGGTCAGGGAGGGGAGACTCTCATTCTGTTTGGGAAGATCAGGGCAGGATTAATGGAGGACACCAACAAGTGAGTCTTGAAGAATGCTGGTAAGTGAAGGTGTCAGTGGTAAGGGAAGAGCGAGAACTGAGATGTAAGAAGGTTAAAAAAAATCACACTCTACCTCCACTTCCTTCTCTGCTGCCCCTGTCTCCCCTCCCCCTCCCCCCTCCTCTTCTTCCTCTTCCTCTTTTTTCTTGATACTGGAGATTGAACCTAGGGGCATTCTACATCCAAGCTGCACCCCCAGCCCTTTTTATTTTTAAACAGGTGCTCCCTAAGTTGCTGAGGGTCTCCCTAAGTGTCTGAGGCTGGCCTCAAACCTGCGTTCTCCTGTCTCAGCCTTCTAAGTACTGGGATTACAGGTGTGTGCCACTGCACCTAGCTTAATTTTCTTAATACCAAACTGTCTAATGAGCAAGGTTCCTAATAGGTGGGTGGGTGGGAAAGGACACAGGGCAGACAGGAGGACCAGGGTCAGGTAGAATACACTTAGGACGTCTCCCTAAAGGTCACTTCATTTTGTCATGATTTATTTCCCCCTCCTCCTCTTCTTCTTATGAGGTTTAAGAGGAAAATTCTGGCTTATAAAAGTAGGATTCATTGGCGAGGAAGTGATTAAAGACAAGGCCTTTATCAATTAGAGAGCTATTTATGGCCATCATCTGAGTGAGTGGATTCTACCTGCACCAAAGCAGGGTCTTTAAATCCGAGTCAGAGGAGACTCGTTCCTAGACGCTTCATAAGCAGCACTGTTGGTTTTCAGTGATTGATGGGATAATGGGGGATAAGGGAGACAGAGGAATGAAAGGTGACCCCAGCAGGTTTGCCCGGGTGACCAGCATAACAGCGATGTCCTTAACCGATCTGGACTCCACAGGAAAAACGGCATGATAGGAGACGCTAATGATTGAAACTAATCTATATATAGACAATAGATGTATGCTTTAAAGACAACAGGGTGGCACTTTTTCTCATCTTGCTAGACAAGCAATAACTTAAAGGGGAAGTAAAAACTAGGTAATAAAAAGTATTTTCAGAGATAACTTGAATGGCTTTTTATAAAAGAAAGCTCATAAAATAAATTAAATTTAATGGTAATGGAATTTCATTAAGTGTTGTCCGTTGTATAATAGTAAAGGCCAGGTACTTTGTAAAGAAAATTAGACTAAAAAGGCACAGTTTTTGTTTATTCAGTCTATTAACGTTCATTCAATTACTAAGTTTATAGTTGGCAGTTTACAGACTTGATGGCCGAGGTGATTGCTTTCTGATTGGTTTTAATTATAGGAGTTTGTCTTTTCAGGGACTCTGAGGGATGCGCTGAAGTGGAGGGAAAGAAACAAGTGTTGAGGTCCTTGCTGTGGCTTGGGGGGCCTGCAGAGCGCTTTCCACACTAGAAGAGCGGGGAAGAAGAGAAGCTCTGAAAGACAATTCCCAGACCAAGAACCCGGCTGATACATTTTCAGATGTGTCTTAGAAAATGTATCAGCTTCCCTATTGTTTTCATACCTTTTTCTATAAAACAATAATACATACGCCTTGCAGGATCATCAAAAGGATTAGGGCAGCTGGGCATGCTTGTAATCCCAGTACTTTGGGAGGCGGAGACCGGAGGATCCGGGTTTGTGGCCAGCCTCAGCTCTCTCTCTCTCTCTCTCTCTCTCTCTCTCTCTCTTTCCCTCCCTTCCTCTCTCTCTCTCTCTCTCCCCAGTGAGGCCCTCCGTAACTTCGTGAGACCCGGTTTCCAAATAAAGTATAAAAAAATAGGGCCGGGGGTGTAGTGCAGAGAACGCCCCTGGGTTCAATCCCCGGTACCGCAAAAAAAAAAAAAAAAAAAGGATTAGGGCTATGAAAATAGAACAGCTCGTGAGAACTGGAGGCTATTTGGGAAACGACTGAAGTCACTGTTGTTTTACTTTATGCTAACCTCACTTCATTAACCTCACCTTACCAGGGGAGGAATCTGGAGCTCAGTGAAGTACCTTGCCCAGGAACGCAGGTATGAGCAGGTGGGTTTTAATACTTTTTAATACTCATTTTCCCAAGCACCTAGAACATCAGTAGGCAGGGCAGGTGCTCAACAGCTATGTGCTGAGTTTTAAGGAACAGCATCTCATTTGTATGTACCTCCTCCTCCTCTCCTGATCTCTGTAAGCTGGAGGGTCTCTGAGCTCAGTCCTCTGGTCACCTTTGTGTTTCAACTCTCCCTGGATAGTCGCGTTCATTCCGTTTTGTACTGTTGTGGACTTCATGCACCATCTATTTGCATGCTACCTATGTGAAGATCCCTCTCCCCAGAATCCCAGGCTCATAAATCTTTTTGACCTTCCACTTGTCTGTCAGACAACTCTAATTTAAAATGTCCCACCTGCAGTGGTGGCACACGCTTATAATCCAAGTACTTGGGAGGCTGAGACAGGAGGATTGTAGGTTCAAAGCCAGCCTAAACAACTTAGTGAGGCCCTCAGCAACTTAATGAGACCCTGTTTCCAAATAAAAAACCAAAATAGGTCTAGGGTGTAGCTTGGAGGCAGAATGTCCCTGGGTTCAGTCCCCAGTACGAAAAATAAATAAATAAATAATAAATAAAATAAAATGTCCAGAGTTGCAGTTGCACCAAGGCAGTCCACAAGAACTGGCTGACTTCCAAGATTATTAACTGGCCACGCGTGGTGGTGCATACCTGTAATTCCAGCACTTGGGAGGCTGAAACAGGAAGATCGCAGGTTTGAGGACAGCCTTAGAAACTTAACGAGGCCCTCAGCAATTTAGCAAGAACCTGTTTCCAAATAAACGAATAAATAATAAGGCCTGGGGGGTCTAGTTCAGAAATAGAAAACCCCTGAGTTCAATCCCCAGCACCAAGTAAAAAATAAATAAATAAACAAACCATTAATTGCAAAAAAAAAAATCCAGAGCTGAGCTCATATTTTTTCTCAGACCTGCCCCTTCCCCAGTTTCCCTCATCTTGGGAAATGATCACTATTCTCCTGGCAGTTCAGAACAAAAATAGGAGTCCTAGCCAGGCAGGTGGCACACATCTGTAATCATAGTCCTTGGGAGACTGAGACAGGAGGATCACAGGTTCGAGGAGAGCCTCAGCAATTTAGCAAGACCCTGTTTCAAAATAAGTAAATAAATATAAATAAAAAGGGGCTGGAGGTATTGCTTAGAGATAAAATGCCCTTGGGTTCAATCCCCAGCACCAAAAATAGGAGTCCTTTGTGATTACCATTCTCTTCTACTACTTACAATCTGTCAGCAATACCTCTTTGTCCAACTTTCAAAATGCATCTCAAGTTCAAATACCTCTGTGTCTTCACAGTCGTACCCATCACTTACCTGGCTTCCTGCATCATCCCTGCTTCCACACCCTCTCCCCATAGGCTTTTCATGGTGCGTGGTAAAATGTACATAGCATGAAATTTAATACTCTAACCATTTTTAAGTGTATGTTTCAGTGGCATTAAGGACATTCACGGTGTTGTGCAACTGTCACCAATACTTCTAAGACTTCATCAACCTCTACTAATATCCTGTTCTCATATAGACACTGCTTCTTCTTTCCCTTCCCTTACCCTCTGAGAACCTCTACTGCTCTTTCTGTCTCTATGAATTTACCTATATGTAGAATCTCTCAATATTTGCTCTTTTTTGGTCTCATTTTACTTAGCATTGTATCTTCAAGGTTCATCTATGTTTTGGCAAGTATCAAAATTTCTTTTTTTAAGGTCAAATAATATCTGTGTGTGTGTGTGTGTGTGTTTTACTTACATACTACATTATATTTATCCATGCATCCATTGATGGATATTTGGATTGTTTTCATTTTTAGTTACTGTGAATAATGCTGCTATAACCAGTACCCGAGTCCCTGCTTCCAATACCCAGAAGTGAAACTGCAGGGCCATGTGACAACTGTATATTTAACTTCTGAGGAATCATCAAACTTTCCATAGTGGCTGCGCCATATTACATTCCCACAAGTAAAGCACAAGGTTCCAATGTTTCAGTGTCCTAAGACTCTTACCATTTGACATTTTAAAAAATGACAGCCATCGTAATAGCTGTGAAGTAAGTCACCCACAGTCTTCTGAATAAAATAAGCAATATTCTATCAAAACACCAGAGGTTTCTTGTCTGTCTTAGAAAGAAGCCCAAAGTCTTCATTAGCATTGTGCTTCTTCTGCTCCAGCCACAATGGCCTTCTGACTGATCCTGGGTCATGGCCCATTCATTTCAACCCAGTACCTTCACTCTTGTTCTTCCTCAGACTACAACCATTTCTCATCATTATCACATGGCTTCTGGCCTTACTTAATTCATGTCTCTAATCAAATATCATTTCTTCAGGGAGGGCATCTCTAGCTCCCAGACTTGGTAGACTCTCCTGATACCTTCTCACTGTCTATTAATTCACTTTTTCCTTTATATCCTTAATCACTCCTACCATGATATGACGCGGTTGTTTTTTGTTTTTTGTTTTGCTATGGTGTGTTTATTTGCTCGTGAGATATGCCTCTCTCAGTAGAATGTAAGTTCCACCGAGGCTGGGCCTGGGAAGAGGAAGGGTTAAAAGCGGCTCTCTGTATAAAGAACAGAAATAGGGAAGATTAATAGATGCAGGGTAACAGTGAAAGTTATTAAAAACTGTAGCCCCAAGAGTGATCACAGGAAAGATGTTGAGGGATCAGATGGGTGGCTCCAGAAGACTTGAAGAGCTCACTGACCTTTGGATAGAGATTCAACTTAAGAATTGAAACTGGGCAAAAGACACTGGGTCCCAGAGACCCAATTCTGAACAATCACAAAAGAGCAGATGGGGGACCACAAGAAGGAATAAAAGCTCACCTCCTAAGAACTTCAATGATGACTCTCTTTTGGGGACCCCTTTCTCCTGTATGGGGGAAGCTGTTTTTGTCTTCTATCTTCCCTTGGTTTAAAATAAATCTTTATGCCCTATACCCACCCTTTTATAGTCTATAATTCTTTAATTTAGCAGACAAGAACCCAGTAAGAGGAGGAACTTTGCATCATTTTGGCACCCCAGGTGGGATAATGAGGGAAGGGAACCAACGAAGAAATAATTTTGTTACATCACATGGTGAGGGAACTTTTTCGTGTTCACTTTTGCATCAAATTGTAGATGTCCATTATTAAAACAATGCATGGCTATAGGTTTATAGAGGCTTAATAGTTTGGGATTTTTAAGGTAAAGGATCTTATTTTACTTTTTGTGTCATTTTTCATAAGAGATTCTGAACATAAAAATTTATGTTTTCCTTCGTTTGGAGAAAGCAGAGTTTTTGCTACTACCTATTGATCGGCTAAGAAAATACGTACCAATATCCTGAATAATAACAATATCATTAAGCCTTTACTTGTATTCAGGACTTTGTTAAGAACTTGATACGCTTTCTAACTGTCACAAAATTCTGTAGGTACTTGTACTTTACAGATGAAAAAACTAAGGCCCAGGAAGGGTAAACTGCTCAAAATCACACAGTAAAAGCAAGTGGCAGGTTGGGGACTCCAACTTGGAACTACCTGACTCCAAAGCTTCCTGCTTACCTCCCCATGCCATTCTGCAAAGAAGTCATATCTGGCAATTAGGAAGCCACAGAGACTTACGTCCCACAGTCTCTGCCTGAAGGAACAAGCTTTGTAGTTAGCAAGGCAACAAGCACATATCTGTATACATCATTTAAAAGATTTCGATCAGTAGAAAGTACAAGAGTTGGTGTTTCCATGACTGCTCAAGGTCATTAGAGAAATTCAGAGTGGGGAGCTATCCCTGGGGGCTATGGTGGTCTGGGAGACACCCTAGAGGAAATAAGGGGGAATTAGCTAATGGAGGTGTGGAGAGAAGTGGTGATGTCACTCAAGACCAGAAGAAGCACCTGAGCAGTGAATTAAGGACAAAAGTCAGCAAAAGGTCAGAGGAGTAGAGCAGTCAACCTGAAATTCAGAGGTGACCTCTAGAAGAGTAGAGGAAGAGGAAGAACATTAGCTGGTGTTTACTGAGCACTTGATAAATGATACTAAGCACTGTGCTATGTGCTTTATAGGGAATTGCCTATTTGATCTTCAGAACAACCCTATGAGATTGCTATTGGTGTCCTCCTCTTAAGGGAAATTGAAACTAAGCGGCGGGGGGGGGGGGGGAGGATGCCTAGTGAGAGGCAAGAATGCATAGGCAGACTGGGTAAAAATTTGGAATGCTGCAATGAAATACTTGTCTGTGCCCTGCACTGATTTTTGTCTTTTTTAACCTGACTTGAAGTTTTACCATGTCTTAATAATGACGCACAGTGCCACCCAGGTGTGGCCTTAGAACTATCAGCTCCTCCTGTATGAAAGTCATCCAAGACATCACATTACCCAAGCATGCATGCACCATGATGAGTCTATTGCCTCTCCTCATTATAGATCACCACCCTTAAGCCCTACTGATTAAAATTCCAGAGTTGCCCGTTGTATACCTCTTCATTCCTCCATTCAAGGACCAATGATCTTCCAGTCACCAAAACTCACACAATATAACTCATTTATAGGGGAAATGGCTGTGGAGTCCAAGAACTGCTGCATAGACTAAGGACAATAATTAAAGATATCATCTCCAGAAAGCCTAGAGTTTCTATAAATTATAATCTATTTCTCCCAGCTCAGAGAGCTAATTATCAACATCATAAATACTTGATTTTTCCAGCTGCCTACATAAACTATAGTACTTTAAGACTATCCATCTGACTCTGAGTCCATTAAATGATTCAAACTCTAAGAAATTCACCATTTTATAATTCCCCCAATGATTTCTCTAGTTTCCACAAGTTTCCACAGCATCAGGTGATGTAAGTGTTACAGGCTGAAGATCACATCATCAAGGAGGGACTTTATATATTACCAAGCATTTGCTGTGCTCACGTGATAGGTTATGTGCAAGCCTTCCCGTAATGTATACTATGACTCCCAAGTAACAACACAGTCGTTGGTTTGTCCAATGGGCTGTCACCATGAAGATGAATGGGGTATGCTGTGATCAAGTGGTCAAAAGTGTTTAACATCATCAGTGCAAGGTCAGGTTCATTCATGGAGCAGGGAAGTCAGAAAAACAGAGGACCAATGCTTATTATGAAAGAAAGTGACCCAAATGAAAGGGCTTCCCTGTGGAAAATGACATACTAGCAAATATACTATACATACAGTCTATACAGTTTCTATACATATGTATATGTACGTATACATATATATTGGGTATATGTACACCATACATTTTCTTCTTTCTTTTTTACTTTGGAATCTTAAATGAAACCTTTCTTCGTTTGATTTGTAGGTCTTTTCATTATATACTAACCTTAAAAATACACTGATGCTCTAATTGAAAAAATAATAATATATACCAGTGGATTTCTGAGATTTCTTACCCTATTTTCCAATCATTGAAAAGTGTTTTTTTTTTTTTTTTTGCTTCTGTCTTCTCTCTAGACTACCTGAGGGCAACACGTGAGGCACTTCAAAAAGCTATGTGCTCATAAACCCAACAAGTCACTACAGAGCTCAATAGACTGAATGTATTATTGGCAATGTGGGGGAATACTATTCATTTTCTATTTTATATTCTGGCCTTTCTTTGGCGATGACTGTAAACGTTCTCTGAATCACAAATTAAAGAGAATTTCAGCCAGAACTATATTTCTTTATTCTTCAAATTTACTTCACTAGCTACTGAGATGGCCTTTTAAAAACATTCTTCAAGAGGGCTTACAAATGAGTGTCAACAGTAGAAAAGTGTTATTTTTATCTAACGGTGAACCAGCAATTTAGCATCCCAGGAATCTAGTTTCTTCATCAGTGAAACTAAATAATCTTTCCTGCCTTTCATATCCTATGATTCCATTCTACTAAAATATTTTAGAACACCACCGAAGAACTAAGTGTGAGTTTTCATATAATATCTGTGAATCAGATACAAAGTTCATACTGATTTACAGTTTAATTTTCTTTCTTTATTGGGCAATTAAAATATATTTTATCAGCAACTTATTAGGCCCTCTGCAACTTAGTGAGATCTTTTCAAAATAAAAAATAAAATAGGGCTGCCGGTATAGCTCAGAGGCAGAACGCCCCTGGGTTCAATCACCAGTACCTCAAAAAAAAAATATATATATATTTTAATGTAGAATGGCCAGACTTTGACTTTTTCTAATTTTATGCATGAATATTATGCCTATGTGTAAATACATGAAACTATCTTGTTTAGCTTTATTTAAAAAGCTGTTTTTTATAGCAAGAATATTAGATAATATGTACACTATCAAAAGGAACTAATTTTTTGGAAAGGATTCTGTCCGAGCCTCTCAGAAGAAAACTGGGTGGACTGAATGCACTTTGGCATTAATGTGTGACTGGGAACTGATGACATCAGAATATCTGAGGATCACATTATCACAGATGTAGGAAATAACTTCAAAATTTAAATCCAAAGTATTTAACTCTGGATTAACTACGTTGTGGAGGGCCTCGCTAAGTTTAGTCTATGCCGCTCAATATACATATGGAAGTACTCACCTCATAGCTGTTTATCTACGTCTTTTTGTGGAAAAGAAACAAGTAGTATAAGACACTATCTCTGAGTTTTAGAATTTCAAAGCTGGACAAGTAAATGTGTATTATGTTTGTGAAATAACATCAATAACAAAGTAATGCAAAAACCAAATATGAGCACTGGACACAGTCTATGCATGGTTAGGGATGTGACAAGAGGGGCAGACCACCCTAAAAGGACTGTGTAGTTGAAAGTTATAAAGAACGAGGGCCACTGTAGACACAGCATGATTATTGCTGGCCACCTATTATAAGAGGATGGAGGTGCATGGTTAAGGGCCTGGTGCCAGAGTCAGATCACCTGTCCCCTCCCATCTAAGTGTGTAACTCTGGACAAGTAACTTATGGCCATGTCTGTTTCCTTTCCAAAAAATGGAATAAATTAATATATTTGTCTTCTTTGGGTAAGGATTAAGTTATTTAATATATGAATAGCATTTAAGATAGTACCTGGTACTTGGTTTGCTTTAATAAGTGTTATTTCACTCTGTCTTCCAATTCTGGGCTGAGAATATATTAGTTTATTGTTGTTTCTTTCATGGAAAATTGTAAAAGTGCTAAAAAAATTTCAGTTTTAAAGAATGAGTGTCATATAGCCCATGTATGATATAGAAATGTAGGCACAACATCAGTTAAAAATGTAAGGACCTCTCCCTCACTCTACTAAGGTTTCTCCTTTGTCTGGAGTCCCTCCTGTGTCCCAATTTCTCCCTAGCTTCCACATATGAGGGAGAACATCAGACCTTTCAGAAAGACGGGAGAGGGGAGGAAGACTCGAGGGAAACACTTCAATGGACATGATGTACATACACAAACTTATCAATGCCAATCACTGTGTCCAGCATGGGATGGTGGGGAGGGAGAGGGAGTGGGTGGGAACTGGGGGAGGGCTCACGAAGTTGTGTGTGCATGTGTGCCTCTATCACCCCGAACTTCATCAAGCTGTATGATTACAATGCACCAATAAAAAAAAAATGTAGGGAGTTTCGATTCTCTCAGAAGGTCCTTAGAAGGCCCTTGCTCTGGGGCAAAGGTTGGACAATGAAAACACCACGTGGGTCTTTTTCCACTTCTGTTACCTGATATTCTCTGGAGACTCTTGCAACATGGTGGACTATTAATAACTTCCAAATCATTCTGGCATTTACAGAGAGATGATGATAAAAAAACAGACAACACAGTAAACGAGCTTTGCCAGGGATAAAAAACATTTGTAAATTTATCTGGCGTTAGCACGTTCTTGGATAATTTTATTTTTTCAACAGGTTGTCTAATTTCCAACTCCAAATTTTAAGTTTTCCCTTTAGCAGGAATGTATTACTTTCTCTGGTGTGTTAATTAAAAGTTGGTAATGAGCACAGGGATACACAGACAGCCATCTGTCCAGAGCTGATCTGGTGGGATTCAAGGGCACGGCAACTGGTGGAATGATTTAATTTGGTGGCCTGTGTGACCAAGAACGTGTAACCTGTCCATATGCTTCCCAAGTATAATAAGAAGCCTTCCCAGAAATAGGAGAGGGGCCTGGAGCACTACTGAGTGTTGCAAGGTGCTGTGGTGTGATGTCTGCGCCCCCCCCCATCCATATATGAAACCCTAGCTGAAAGGTAAAGGTACCAGGAGGTGGGGCCTTTGGAAGGTGATTAGGTCCTGGGGGCAGAGCCCTCACCAGAGGGATCAGCACCCTTGGTAAAGACGCCTCAGAGAGCTACCTCCCTAGTCCCTTCTGCTATGTGAGGACCCCAGCACGAGGGCGACCTCTGTGACCCTGAGAGCACACCGAAGCTTCTGGCAATTTGAGTTTTGACTTTTTAACCTCGGGAACAATGAGAAAGAACTTTGTTTTGTTTATAAGCCACCTTGTCGATGGTATTTTGTTAGAGCAGGCCAACCAGGCAGGGCGAGGCTGCAGAAGCACATTATGGAGATGACTTGGGACTAGCCGTGTCATGCACACTTGAGTTCTATGAAATGAGTTCAATTCTTGATTTATGGTTTCAAAGCAACTATTCTAGAGTTCCTCTGCCAAATGTTCTTTTATCTCAAGAGGCAAGAATAAGGGAAAGGAAACACCCTCTGAGAGTCTTGGGGGAGAGTATTTCGTGCCCTCACATAAGGCCAAGAGTGGGCGGCTCTGTGGCAGGTCAGTGTGTGGAGATGTTTTGAGGGAAGGCAAATACAACTTATGGAAGAAAAGCCCACTCAGTGCTAGTGCGGTTTACACACCCCTAAGACAGGCCTAAAAGCCCCAGGGGTAAAAGCAAAACAGAAGGTGTAAAATGGGACACAGGCTCAAAGCACTAGGACGTTTTTACATAATCCTTTTTTAAAGTTATAACTTCTCCCATTCCTAGCACAACTTTCCTCTGAGGAGTTAAACATTCTCTAAGGACTGTTAACTCATTTCTAAAGTTCCAGTTCACCCTGACAAGGTTCCCATGGGCCAGAAGGAAACCTGCCTGCAGCTGAGAGGAGAGAAAACACAAGGCCCAGGTAGGCAAAAGATGTCAAAGTGCGGGACACAGGAGAGCAAATGAAGAGCTCCCGCAAGCTCTGCTGTGACAGCCCATGACGTAGTCCAAGAACCACAAAACCTTGGGTTGGTCAGATACTGCTGTGATATCTAAGCCTCTGGTTTCCTTGCAGGATAGGAACCCTGCTTTCAGAGTTATAAGGAATAATGGCTTAAAACCTTCCATTGCAATCCATAGGACCCAGCCTTTCTTACGTTTCTTATGCCAATAACATTCTTTCTTCAGTTTATGACAGTGGCTTTTAAATGATGTACCATAAAACTGCCAGAGCTTCGGGTCACTATTTTGAATTATTTTAATTTCAAGCATGTTAAGGCTAATATAACAAGACTATAGCTCTCATCTTTGACCCTCTCCTCACTATAAATGCTGTAGGTTTATGAAGGGTTTCTTTGTTCTTGTAGGTTGATTTTACACAAACAACATAAATAAATACTCAATGTAAGGCAGAATAAAAAAAATCTGTCATGTCTGTAAAATCTCAAGAAGATCTCCTTGTGAGGCTGTTCGCTCATCTATCGTTACATTTGTTGAGCACTTACTATGTGCTGAGCACAGGAATAAACTCTGAGGATGTAGCAGTGAGCATTCCTGGAACCACTCAAAGTGACCTTCTATTTACTTATTTGTTTTTTGTTTGTTTTTTTTTTTGTTTCTGTGTGTGTTACTGGGGATTGAACCCAGGGGCATTCTACCTCTGGGCTATACCCCCAGCGCTTTTTATTTTTATTTTGAACCAGGGTTTCTCTAGGTTTTTGAGAGCCTCACTAAATTGCTGAGGCTGTCCTTGAACCTGAGATCTTCCTGTCTAAGCCTCCCAAGTACTGGGATTACAGGCATGTGCCACCATGCCCGCTTCAGAGTGACCTTTTAGATGAGGCTGAAAAGCCTGTTGACACGGCCTGACCTGCTGAGGATTCTCTTGTTTTGTCATTGAGCAGAGTCAAGAAGCCAATTTAATAAAAATGCAGGGTATCTGTAGATATAGACAAAGGGCAAATAAAAAAGAACCAGAGGGCGGTACTTACTTATATTTCAGATTATTGCACTGAATTTTGGGAAGTTTCCTGAATATTTAAGGCATTCTGTGGAATATGCACAATTTTTCACTTGGAAAAGCAGAAAATACTAAGAACTGAACCAAATCTCTGAAATCACTTGCCAGCTTTCCTCGCTCAAACCCGAACTCAAAAGATAAATGTATATGGATTTCAGTCTTGACTAAGAGAATTACAAATAGTAATTTTCCTTTCATTGAACTTTCTGGTATTCAAATCCTAATAGCTAACAACAGCTAACTGTTATAGAGCAATTTAATGTTTGCTAGATACTACGTTAAATAGTTTGCACGCATCGTTTTATTTGATTCTTCCAACACTCTAAGATGATATTATTATCTCCATTTTACAGATGAGTAGAAAAAAGCTTAGGCAGATTAAGCAACCTTAAAGAGCATGAAGTCCGACGGTAGACGATTAGTAACATCTACCCTCACGATGCTAGGATATGAAATAGTAGAGCAGGTGCTTTAAGTGAGAGCTCGGTAACACGATTTGCTATTTCCTTTAAGAAAACATGGCAGCCGGAAGAGACAGTAATAAACCATCCCGTGAAGAACTTGATCTGGCCTGGTCTCCCGCTGCTCAGAGCAATGCTTGCCCTTCAGCGCTTTCATATCAGCCTCTCATTAAGTCGGGGGGAGACAGAGCTTTGTGTTCTCCTGGGCACAAAGACAAAAAGTTCAGCTTCCATCTCATCTCTCTGGTCTTCTTTTCCCTTACATAAGAAAATTCTGCATCTTTCCGTTAGTTTCTCCACTTAAAGGTAAAATTGCAAGCGAGGAGGCAGGAAGTGGCGTGTACCATCTCAGATGGACTGAGGACACCAGGTCTACTCGTAGTAGATCAGGGTTGCACTCTATTTAAAAAAGTTAGGCTTAAAATGTGAGCACACTGGGCAGAGTTAGGCATATTCAACTGTGAAAAACAAGGATTGCATAGCTAGGTATGGTTACTGTTATTCTTAGAGAGTATTGACAGAAGGGCTTTAGCACTACTCCCTTCAGGATTGACTCTTCTCACGTAGAGAATGAAATTCTGTTGCCTGATCAGTGCTATCATCTATAAAACAGACTACTGTTTTAAGATCCTGAAATCAGAGCCGGGCATGGTGGCACACACTTGTAATCCTAGTACTTGGGAAGCTGAGACAGGAGGATCACAGGTTTGCAGCCAGCCTCAGCAACTTAGTGAGACCCTGTTTAAAAAAATAAAATAAAGTAGTGCTAAGGTTGTAGCTCAGAGGCAGAATGCTTCTGGGTTCAATTCCCAGTAAAACACACACACACACACACACACCCAAAAAATCCTGAAATCACCACAGGGATATAATTTTGCCTTAAGATTTTCTACATAATTATTTAACAAATTGACTGTACCTAGAAATTAAAGAGAAGTACTAGAAGGAACATTCTCTCATTCAGTTAAAGTTACATACATAGAAACTTCTTTTCCAATCGTTTCTAGAAAGCCCCCAAAGATAGAGTGTGCACATTACACTATACTCAGGGGTTTATATGCATTTATGTGTATTTGGATAAAGCTGATCCAAGAAGCAGATTTAAAAAATCTGTTTTCATATTGGCATGGTTTAGAACCACCGATAATTTCAGAATAATTACTTTATTTTTAAAAGCCCTGCTGTGTTAATGAGAAAAACCAAAGGAGCAGTTTCAAACAGAGCTGTGGCTTCCAGTAAAGGGAGAAAAACTGTGAGACTAGAAAATACATCGAAAGCTCTTCTAATTCACTAGTTCCTTGAGACAGGATTGTGCTTCATGCATTCTAGATAAAGGAAACTATAATCTATAACTTTTAAAGGGCTTTGAGAAGAACTTTCAAGAACCGCAGTAACCTTTTGCATTTATTTGGAAACTCTATACACACTATACATATATATATATATATATATATATATATATATATGTATGTATAAAGGTAAATATATATATACCTTTCTTTTTTCTTTTTTGCATTACTAGGGATTGAACCAAGGGGCATTCTACCTCCGAGCTACACCCCAGTCCTATTTTTTATTCTTTATTTTGAAACAGGGTCTCACTAAGTTGCGGAGGGCCTCACTAAGTAGCTGAGCCTGGCCGCGAACCCAGATCCTCCTGTCTCAGACTCCCAAATACTGGGATTACAAGTGTGCGCTAGCACGCCCGGCTTTACATATACCTTTCCATACTTCAAATAAACCCAAATACCAAGACCTCTGGCATCTTTGAAATGAACTAAAATATAGTAGTAAGTCTGTTTTACATTCTCCATTTTCCAATAAGAATTTCAGTCTGACTTTGGTCAGCAGCAGCTGGATTAGGATATCCGGAGCTACATTTGTAATGTGAAGATCTAGATTTGCCAGGGCTGTGGCACAGTGGCTTTGTTCCATAGAACAGATCACCAGCTCTGTTTTGGACCCTCACTTCCATCAGTGACAAAATAGGGGTTGATAATACCTGCTATGAACGTCCCCAAGGTTCACTATAAATTTCTCATGAGAGAATGAACAAAACAGCATTTTGAAAGGATGGGTGTAAGTCTCCTATGGTAGGGGCCTTTGCACAACAGGTCCTTATAAATCGTTTGGCACACCAGTGGTGGGAGGGAAGAGCAGGTGCCGGGGTCTGAGTGCAGGACGTTCTGGAGGCTGAGTCGGCTGGCCATGTGGGCCTGGTCTGGCATGAGGAGATGGAGGTGAGCACCAGTGAGCCAAGCCAGCAGAGGAAGCGCAGGAGGCGCTGATCGGGGCCTCAGGGCCACAGAAGCAGCAGTGGGCAATGAAAAGCCAGCCAGGACAGCAAATGAGCATGGTGGCACAAGAAAGGGAGGCACATCACTTGCAAAATGTGTTTTAGAGTATGAAAAAGATAATGCTGCAGGGTGACAAATGCACGTGTGTGCATATGTGTTTGTGTGTGTCTCCACTCTCTGAGGCTTCATTACTTTCTGAAGGTGGCTTGCTGGGTCTATCGTCTATGGGGGCTAGTGTTTCAGAAAGGACCCTGCCATTTATATATCCTGGTATTTTGAATCCTTTGGGAATGGCTATACCTAGAGGTCTAGAGCCTTCTAGTTTCAGCCAGCTATACTCTTTGGATGAAGGCCTGCTAATGAAATCAGTTATTTTTGTGAGTACTTAAAATTCCAGTTATTATGTATTTAGTAGAATAAACTATTTATTCATTTATTATTTATAAGAATTTGTGGTTAATGCACTGGTATTCATGGTTTTTAAGAAACCATGGCTCACTGCCATAAATAATCTGCAGTAGGGGGTTATTTTTTTGTACGTGGGCTCTTTGACCCCAGGGGGACATAAGAGAACATTTTTTTTTTTTTTTTTGCGGTACCGGGGATTGAACACAGGAGCGTTCTACCTCCGCACTAGGCCCCCGGCCCTATTTTTTATACTTTATTTTGAGACTGGGTCTCACAAAGTTGCGGAGGGCCTCACTAAGTAGAGAGAGAGAGAGAGACAGGGGGAGAGAGAGAGAGAGAGAGAGCGCGCGTGTGCGAGCTGAGGCTGGCCGCGAACCCGGATCCTCCGGTCTCCGCCTCCCAAAGTACTGGGATTACAAGCATGCGCCACCATGCCCGGCTATAAGAGAACATTTATTGCAAATGCAGATTCAATTAAAGTGTATGCTTTGGGCAGGAAAGCAGTGACTCTCTCTTTACCCAGTTGTGTTTAAAATCCTGAAGTTTTGAAAGAGCTCCCCATGAAGAGGGCCGTGTCAGTAGCTTAGAAGCTGGCTCTGGTTTTCCTCCTCCAGCGCACAGTCATGTGCCATTTAAGTCACCTAGATAAGAGCTTAAGGACAGGCTCTAACACATATAATTGTAATTATGCATATGTATAAATAGTAAATGTGTTATTACCCCAACATGTAGCTAACAAACATTATGTTATACCCAGATTGTGACAATAACAGGATTTATAGTATGTGCACGTATCACATATGAGAATTACGGTATTTCACATACTACGTCAAAGTACTTAGTGCAAAAAGGAAATAACACTTGTGTTGACACTTGTCACTATTCTGCATGAATGTAATTTTTAGAATCATAGCTTCCAAATCTATTAATAAGCACCAACTTGCAAAACCAAGGCATAGATTCAGACGACCCCAAGCAAAACAGAACAATGACTGATTTCACCTAGTGCTATTTTCAAGATACTGGTTTGAAGGCTGGAAAGATAAGGGCATGCCACTCCACAGCTGAATCCACAGTGGTGGAGAAGGTTAGCTCATGGTCACTGATAAATGCTGTATCCTGTTTATATTTCAAGGATACTAATCTCCTGCTAACTAGGTAGCACATGTTGTATGTACCAGGCAAAAGGCTGTTGTTAAATGTCTGATGCCTTCAAAATGGGTTTCTGGATCCAGAGAGAGATCAGCATTCTAATGACATTTCACAATGGAATAGCATCCAGCTGGTACAGATCCACAGATGAAACCAATAAACACAAGACCTGCGTCACCACAATTAGGAGCATGTATATGTACGTGCAGGCCAACAATGGTGGAACTGTATTAGTTCAACTATTCTATTTTTGTACATAATAATGCTATGAGAAGCAAATGAAGGGGCAAAGGAATGGATGCAGACATATTTCTTTAAAACTTATAAATGAAACGAGAGAAATGCAAGTGAGTTCTATTCATAAATTCCATTATATTGAATGAAGCCAACTCCCAGGGTCAACACATGAGGAAATACTTAAATACAATGAGTTGGGGAGGCACAGAAAGACTTACCTGTGACATAAACAGGTGACATCATCTCTACAAATGACTGTCAACACACAGTAGCAACATAGCATTGCTAACTCATTCATGAGAGTTTTGACTTCTCCCAAAGATAGACGCTCCTTAGGGATTCCTTTAGATGCCCGGCATTAGCACAGTGTCTGGCACACAGGTACTCAAAATATGCCAGATTTCCAATTAGGGAATTATTTTAATTGAGCAAATTTCAAAAAGTCTTAAAACATTCCATTTAAGATTTGTGTATCTTTCTAAAAAAAAATAAGAGATTTAATTGTCTTAAAAATATCCTATGCTTTATTTCTTTTTCAAATATTAATTGAGTGTCTACTATGGGCTGGAATTTATGCCAGGGGCTGAGGACTTACAGTCCAAAAGGGAGCGGCATGCACACCTATTCCCAAGCACACACTTAAGGGCTGTGACAGAAAGTTGTGAGGAGCTAGAGGAAGCGATGAACTCGACTGCAAACAGCAAAGGGGCGAGGACTTTGGCTGTGGAGCCGGTTGCTACTAAGGAGGGTATGCAAATGAGACGCAACTCTGGAGAACGGAACACTTCAAAGGTATACACAGGAAGACAAGTGAATGATCGGGATGTTATGAAAATGGCAAGTCAGTTTATATCATACTGAGGAATAATATTGGCTATATATTAGTTATGGTACTATATAGACTAGTCTTCCATCCCTTTATAGTAATGGTCCAACATTTACTGAGTTTGCTAAATACTGTCCTTAGTGCTTTATATGTAAAAAGCACATTTAAGCCTCATAAAAGTCACAAGACAGGTAGTATTAGTAAGTCCCATTTTATAGACTAGGAAGCCAAGGCACAGAGATATTAAATAACTCGCCTAAGGCCACAGAGTTAATAGATAGTAACTGAAATATGAAAATAGGCAGACTGATCCCTTAATCCCTACTTTAGCCAGCCTCTGTTTTAAAAATGAAGATAATAACATCTTTCAGTACATCTCCCAGAATGGTTATGAGAAATAAATGAAATGATATATGAAACTGTGTGAAACTATAAAAAGCTTAAGAATGAACAATGTTTTGGAAAAGTGGTTGTAATAAGGCAGACTGTCCATGTCTGCTGAAGTCAGACTTCACCGTTTCCCTCTGAGAGAAGCGGGGAGGATGAGGGGTCTGTGGAGGATCGCTTTGGAGACCGACCCCCACCACCACAGGATGAATTATTTACCAGCAACATAACTAGTCATGCCTGGGAGCAAATTATTGATTCCAGGGTCCATTTCTAAGACCATATCAGATTCCTTTGTCACACAAAAGGCAGTCAGAAAGAAATGATGTTTTGATGATTGGTTTTAAGGAAGCTGTTAACCAAGAGTTGTCATTTGTATAAAAATAATTAATATATACAATTCTGCTTTGTCCTGGACAATACTCTTATGGCCTGAGTGTGTGTGTCTTCTCAAAATGCATATGTAGAAGTCCTACCCCTCAATGTGAAGACATTTGGAGGCAATTAGATTTACATGAGGTCATGAAGGGGGGCCCTAGGTGGGATTAGTGTTCTTTTAAGTAGAGGAAGCAAGATCAGAGTGCCCCTCATGCGTCAAGCATGTTCTCTCTCTCTTCTCCCTCCCCCTCTGTGAAGACATAGGAAAAAAGCAGTCTTCTCCAAGCCAGGAAGAAAGCCCTCACCAGAAACCAAAACAGCCACTGTCTTGATGTTGCACCCCCCCCCTTCTCAGCCTGCAGAAGTGTAAGGAATAAACTCCTGCTGTGTGGCACTTGGTCTGTGGTATTTTATTAAGGCAAACCAAGCTATGACAAATGCATTTAAATTTTCACTGGTTGAGCTCTAGGGGAGAGGTGTTTTTGTTGTATTTTTCCCCAGAGGCAATGGCAAGGAGAAGTTTGCTGACTTTAGATCAAAAGGCAATAGCAGACAGGATTTGAACCTGTGCCCCTCAATTCCAAAGCCTGTGCTTCCTCCACTGGAGCTACTGAAACCATTATTCTTATTCACTCCAGGTAAGTTTTAAAGGTCTTTAAAAAATTACTAGAGAATAAAAATCTACATTTAGCACTCCTGAGGCCACATCTCCCTTTGTGGCCAATTATTACAGTAGATTTGCTTTGGTGGTCGTTTCCTATAAACTGTGTTAAGTTTACTATCATTAGGAAGCCCCTTTTGGTGTATCCTCTGGGCCCACAGCTTGTAACAAGCTGGGGAGGCCTAGCTTCTTAGCTCTTGGAAAAATAAAAAAAAATTCACTCTTTATACCAACTTGGATTGACACTTTTCACAGTGCTGTTTAAAATTCAGTACCCGTGGAGTCAGCAAATAGACTAAAAAACAAACAAAAAAAAGATAATAATTCTTTGTTCATGTGAAAATGTCATAGGCCTTGATCCTGTTAAACCCCAGACCCAGAATTTGAATCTTGTTCCAAATCCTATTTCTAGAGTTGTGATGTTTGAGGGTGTTTGTGTCTGGAAGACATGGCAATAAAAACAACAAAGCTGATTTCTGAATCCAATAATATAGACCAGAAACAAAAAAGCCATTAAATTAGCACACCCACCGGACAAAGAATTAAAAAAAAGAGTTCATCTAGGAGGGGACCCTCTTTTATTGGACTAATTACAAGGAAGTATAAAGGGCAAGCTTTTATTAACCAAGTTCTTTTCACTCAGCCATGAAGAATTGCTAGGTAGAAAAAAGCGAAGAGACAGTAAGCCTGATAATTAAATTCAGGATCAAGTGGATCAGAGGGAAGGCCATAAAAGTCAGGTGGAGGTAAGAACTGAAATCCTAATCCTTTCCAATCCTATATGGTTCATGGAATAAGAAGAGAAAGAAAACTTACCAAAGATTTAAAAAAAACCATTAATAAAGAAGGCTAAATTTAAGAGAAAACTGGCAAATAACACCACTGAGGTATTATGCAGCATCTTGCCTGCTGTGGCTTAAAGTACTTTCCCACATAATCCCCTCCATTTATTATCACATCATCCCTGTGAAATAGAGGCAAGAGCAGGCACGAGGGACTCATCTTGTTCTGGATCAAATAATTAGGGAGTGACAGAACAGGACTCAAATCACAGCTTCTCAAAGTCAGGTCTGTATCACACCATTATTCTGCAAATATCTGGCCCAGCATAATAATTTCGGGAGTGGGGTGGGGTGGGGTGCTGGTGACTGAACCCAGGGCCTCATGTCTGCTGGGCAAGCATTCTACCACTGAGCTGCATCCTCTTAAGCATAACAGAAACACAGAAAGGGCAGAGATGATGTAACCAATGTTTGAAGGCTTCAAACATGAAAAACTTGTTTTTGCCCTCTGGATCTGAGTATTCCTACTTTTCTTAAAAATACTAAGGAAGGGGAAACAGCCATTAAAAATAAGTTTAAAGGAAACCACCAAAGGTAGGAGGTAGACTATCTAATTCTGCCTGGTGCAGTGGCACATGTCTACAATCCTAGTACTTGGGAGGCTGAGACAGGAGGATCACAGGTTCAAGGTCAGCCTCAGCTATTTAGGGAGACCCTTAGCAACTTAGGGAGACCATTTTTTAAAATAAGAAATAAAAAGGGCTGGGGGTGTAACTTGAAGAGGGAATACGCTAGGTTCAATCCCCAGTACCAAAAAATAAAAATTAAATTAAATTAAAAAGTTCTAATCCTAATTCTAATTTCCTGTGCAAAGTTGAACCAAATGATTTAACTCGGTGGGCCTCAGTTTCCCCACAGATAAGGTAAGGGTACTAAAAGAGATGTATTTACTGATCAACGTGCCCTGAGCTTGCTGTACCATATGCAGTGCTCAAAGCAGAAAAAGACAATACTGGAGGGCCTCAGTCCTGAGGAGAAGGCGGGAAGAACGTCACACTCAGGCCAACAAATACAACAAATTGTAATAAGTTTGGTAATATAGTTCATATGGTGGCACTGGGTCAGAGAGGAAGAAGAGGCTGATGGGTAATGGGTTGCAGGAAATTCTTCATAGAGAAGAGAATTTTTAAGCCGAGTTTTTCTAAATTGGTTTCCTTGTGATCAAGGTGTTTCAGATAATGCAACAAGATCATTGTGGGTGGGACTTGGGGTCCCTGCAAGATGGAAAAATATTTGTGGGAAAGAAGAAAGCACAGTATCATGCAAAGGGCTTCATATGTTTGCAAAGGGCCTCATGTGTGTTGTTAAGGGCTTTGGACCTTCAGATATGGCAAACCACAGCAGAGTTGTAGAGTGAGGCGCAATCCCATTTGCATTTCACAATAACCACTGCAGGCATGGTGAAGAGCGACTCCAGGGGAACAGAAAGAATCTGAATTATAAGAGACCAGTTAGGAACGTAAGGTAATATTTTGGGCAAGAGATGATGAGGGCACTGGGGTGAAGGAGAAAAGAGACCGAGAAACATTTAGCAGGCCTATTAGACCTAGGGCCAAATAGAGGTGGGTGTTGACAGAGTTGGAGTTACCACGAGGGTTCTAGGTTGGGTGGTTTTGTAGATGATAAATGGGAAGAGAATTGAGCTTGGGGGACATAAGCAAATAAATTCGATGGTTCTTTCAGTGCTAAAATCTTCTCGTGGAGGAAAGAAGTCAGGGTACTTAGTGTTTCAAGAAGAGCAGCCCTCATGTATTAAGATCCACTTAATTCACCTGCAGCCAGGTGATTCATGAAGCAGCCATGGAATGGACTTATGCTGGAGCAGGGGGCAACGTCTGACAGTAGGCTGTTGACAGTACACAAAGATGGAGCAAAGAAACTGAGTAAAACCTACAACCCTGTGCACCAGAGGACACATGCAGGCTGTCTTTACCATTCTAGCTCCGTATGACTTATCTGTGGGTATCTGTGGCAAGACTGCTATACTTTAGAGTCACCAGGTCATAGTTTGAAAAGAGTTTTATATTCAGATTTTCATCTAAGAAACTTTTTTGTCTGTCCCCATCACCAAATATAGACAAACACATACCCCTTGGTAAATATTTATATACCAATGGTGCCCATGATTGTATCTATGGACTTGTTTCCTCTAAGCGCCCAACCATAACCACGGGTTGCTCACACAAAAATCAGGCGTAGTCCTTCATTCTTCTCTCTCCTTCACTTCTTTCCATAAGCTGGTGACGTCACTTTCAGAAAAGATCCCAATTTCACCCACTTCTCTCCACTGATACCACTCTAGTCTGAGTTAGCATCACCTTCATCCTCAAATACAGCTCGACCTCCTCATAATTCCCAGCCTCTACTCACACAACCCTGTCTCCCATAGGGCAGCCAGACCCAGTCTCCAAAATCTAAATCCAATCATTTCATTCCCCACGGCTCCACACTGCAGACTGTCTGCCTCTATTCCTGCCAACTTCTCTGACCTTGTCTTATTGCACTTTCTTGTTTCTTGAATGTTTGAAGTCTGTTCCCATGTTAAGGGAATAGATTCCAGTACCTGGAATAACTCCCCGCAGATCCTCCTGCAGCAGCTGGCCCCTGCTGTCCGTCAGCTCCCAGCCTCCACATCGTGTCCTTCAAGCCCTTAGCTCGCTGCATCCCCTCCAGCCACATCCCTGGCACGTTTCCATCAGCACACCTGTCACCGCCAGACATTTGCTGGTTGTCTGTCCTACTGCACTGCATGGTGAGCTCCTGAGAGCAGGGGACTTGTCTGTCCTGTTAGTGTCCCGTCCCCGGTGTACAACAATGTGGATTGTCCAGGCACAATGATTTTACTGAATGAGGGAACAAATGAATGAACACAAATACTGATGCTATTGTGTTAAAAAGATAGTTTCTGGTAATTTAAAAAGTGGTCAGGTTTTTTACATAGAATCTAAACACTTAAACTCCAGATTGAAATTAGATACAGCTGGGCATGGTGGCATGTGCCTATAATCTCAGCGACTTGGGAGACTGAGGGAGGAGGGTCACAAGTTCAAGGCCAGCCTGGGCAACTTAGTAAGACACTGTCTCAAAATAAAATAAAAAGGTCTGGGGATGTAGCTCAAGGTAGAATACTCCTGGGTCCCAGTACTGCCAACTAAATTAAACTGAATTAAACACAGGATAGGAGAAAATTAAAAATGGTGAGTGAAGCCCACACAACTGGTAAGCAGAGAAGAGATTCAGCTCATGCCTTTTACAAAAGCAGAAATGTTTAAAATACGCAAGAAACATTGTACTGCTATCCTCATTGCTGTTATCTCCTGGTATTTTTTGAAGCTCTTTGCCCCTGAAAATCCTCATCATTCAATGGAGTCTCCACTCAGAAGAGGAGAGAGGCAAATCTGGAAACTCACATCTTCTTTTCAGAGTTTCTCACCTTTCCAAGCCAAGGTGTTCTGATGTAGTGCTGCTGAGGTACCTCCACAGAGGGCACGGTGCGCCTAGCGCGCCCTGGGTCATGCAGTATGTTCATCCTCAGGAGTGAGAAGAGCAAGCCCAACACGACAGCATAAGCTATCGGGCTCTCTGGGTCTTTGTTTGGAATGGCTTTCTTTTGAAAATGTTCTGAGATTTTTTTTGAAAAGTTGGGGCTACATACAGTCAATTCCTAATAACCTAAATGAAAGTGGGCCAAAATGCATTTTTTTTTTTGGTACTGGGGATTGAACCCAGGGATTTTCTACCTCCAAGCTTCACCCACAGCCTTTTGTAAAAATTTGAAACAGGGTCTCACTAAGTTGCTGAGGGTCTTGCTACGTTGCCAAGGCTGTCCTCAAACCTATGATCCCCAGCCTCCCAGTACTGGGTTTATAGGTGTGTGCCAACACACCTGGCCAAACTGCATATTATTCTGGAGACCAGTGTGGCATTTGGTTCAGGTTTTAGCATAACTTGCTCTCAGGACTTTGAGCACTGACACAGAGGCTTCCTCTGCTACCTGCCCTCTCCCGGGAGAAAGCTAAAGAGCACTAGCCACACCATCTGACGAGAAGGGTCTTCATGGAGCTCATGAGATGGTATTTGAAAGCCTGGGCAATTCTGGCTTCCAAACGACTGATACTACTGTGTAGAAGAAAGACTTCCTATGACAGGGTCCTGTAATCAGTAAAAGGCTACTCTACTATGGGCAAATTTGGAATAACCCACCCAGGTTGCCAAAATCGCATGGGGAATATTGGCACACCACCAATGGGAGGCAGGAGGGCATGAAATGAGTCTAGTCCCATCTAGAGGTACAGACTTAGTCACCCGGCTGCATTTCAATTTTAGGATCATATTACAATAATGTCTACTCTAAAGATCAATTTCTAACTGTTCACAGTGCATGCTCAAATTTATCAACTTTCACCTGTAGGTGGCAGCAACTTTCTTCTGTTCCTAACAGGGTTGCTTTGGCCTTTGTTTCTTACCTCCAATATAATTCCATACTTCCTAGTCTTTCACAAATAAATATTTCTCAGTCTGTGCAGTTTGGGGAAGAGTTCTGTAAGTCACTTTTGTAAGAAATCAAGCATTCCTCAATTTAGCTACAGGGTTCTTCCAAGAGTACACAACAATTAAGGTGTAGAGTAAAAAATAATAATAAAGTATTTCCTTTCTCCATTCCTACACACTGCAAACACTAAGAAAAACAATGTTTCTTGCCCTTTACAGACTTCTGAGAGAAAAACGGCAATGAGAGAGGAATGAGAAAACAGATGGAAGTAAAGGGATTTCTATTTTACAACATTAATTTCACTGATGGGTGATTTAAATCATTGCTTTTCTATAGGATGTAACCTGATATGTACATTTATAAAGGTGCTTTGCACATATCACAGAAGACTTAATGATCACACAGAAGTGATAACAGAGAGAGGTTCCCTCTGTGTTATCTGGCCTTCACAGAATCTGAAGGAAGCTGGCTGCATCTCTTTCCTAAACAGCTATCATTTCTGCTTAGATGTAACATGTGGTCCTTCTGGAACACATATTGACCTAATGTATGGAACCGCATTCCAACCTACACACCCACAGGCTCAGGATTCCGAACTGTTAGAGTGAAGGGCTCAAGAGACATGAAGTAGGTTATAGCCTTATTTGAGGCTGCAATAGATGTGGGGCGTGTCAACAAATCACCTAGGTGGTAGTAAAGAGATTTCTTTTATGTAAAGTTGCAATAGATTGTGGGCTAATACCCAGGGTTTATGAAGCACTTCCTTCCAAGGTGATACTGTGAGGAGTATTATAGCTTGGGCACTCTTCTCAAGACCTAATGTGAATAGTTTGGGTCAGACACCATTCATTTATTCACTTAAGAGAAATACTGAAGTGGAGGAGGCATAGAGACTAATTTGGGGGCTCAGGGTGCATCTCAGTGGTAGTGTGCTTACCTAGCATATATGAGGTCCTGGGTTTGATCCCTAGCACCACAGTTAAAAGAAAAGAAGAAGAATGAAAAGGAAAGGAA
>PVJS01011922.1:0-44776 GCA_004027185.1 Glis glis
CACACACACACACACACGCACACGCACACACACACACACACACACACACACACACAAACAAAACTGTGAACATAGCAAGGATGTCCCCTCTCACCAGTGTTATCAAATATTATATTGGAAATTCCAGCTAATGCAAGAAGACAAGAAAAGGAAATAAAGGTATACAGATTCAGAGGAGAAGAACTGATGTTCAGAACTGACATCATTATCCATGTAGAAAATCTCAATCAGCAATGCAATTCCTAGAACAAAGAAACAGTATATTAAGGTATACAAAGGGATACAAAGGCAATGCACATAAGTCACATGTTTTCCTGTATGACAGAAATGAACAATTGGAATTTGCCATTAAAAACACCAATGGTAATTAAAAAAAAAACTAGGAATGTCCCCTCCTATTCCACTTTTTTTTTTAAGGTACAGGTGACTGGGTATTGAACCCAGGGTCATTCTACCTCCAAGCTACACCCCCAGCCATATTTTACTTCTTATTTTTAACAGGGTATTGCTAAGTTTCTGAGGGCCTTGCTAAATTGCTGAGGTTGGCCTCAAACCTCCAATCTTCCTGCCTCAGCCTCCCAAGTACTGGGATTAGAGGTGTGCACCACCATGCCTGGCTCCTACTCTACCCTTTTCCAAAGCAAATGACATTCAGTCTCTCGCTCCAGATGTGAGAGTGGGCAGACTTGCTATCACCTTATATATTATCTTGGAGTGTCAAAATTTCAAATTTCCTCTCCTATAAGTCCCTGCACATGCTAGGACTCCTGCTCCACATCCACATTGCTTTGTGGGGACCTGGACACAGGGAACCAACATAGTATGCTCTGTCAGTAAAGAAAGCTCTTCTTCCTGATACAGATGTCTTTTTAGCTTATAAGTAGCATTCCATATTAGACTGTCCAAACTGAATTTAAATATTTTGATGAAGAGCATGAGCTATGCTTGTAGAAACACAGCCTTACTGAAGGAAGATGAAGATCCTGCATGCCAGTGGGAATTGAGAGTAGACATGTTTACAAATGATTTGGTCCTCTACTTTGTTGGCTGCATACTGGGAATTGTAAAGCTAAACTAAGGAGTCAAAACAGAACATTTGTTTTTTCTCTCTCCTCCGGGTATTGAACAGAAGGGTCTAGAAAATCTAAATGTTGATAGAGGATTTTGAGTCAACTGAAAATAAGTTTGTTTGTTTTTTTTAATTGATGGTCTCTTCTCAAGGCAGTGGGGAAAAGAAGTCATGAGTCTCCACAGGCAGAGTGTGGCTTTGGGGGCCCCAAGTGCATTAGTACAGATTAGACTCGGCTCTTCCCTTGACTTCATGCCACACTCTAATCTCACCTGGACTGCTTTGAAAATCAGGGTGTCTGAGGGCTCCCTGTCCTCAGGAGGGGCTGGAAATCCCACACACCAACCAGTCAGGGAAGGGAATATGTCAAATGTTTATAGCTGTTGGATTCAGACACCCAAGCTATCTTCAATTTTAGTTTAAAAGAAAAAGACTGAACTGGATGAAAATGTCAAAAAACATCCTATATTCACCTGTTTTAATCTCTTCTTTGATAAATATGTTGGAGTGCAAATATTTCATTGTCCAGTTTAGGAATGATATTAAAATATCATTAATGCCATCTACCGGCCAAGTACTGCGCTGGAAATTTTCATATATCTCAACTAATTCTCTTTCAGGCTAAAGGCAGGATTTGAGCCCAAAGTTCTCATTTTAGGGTTTGATCATTTTCCTCCATGCCATACTGCTTCTCCTCCAGGCACTGGAATGAGATATTGCTTTATGCTACAAAACATTTTATTAACTCATGTTTTCTTTGTATTTCATCAAAATGACCTATTATCCCTCATTTTAACAGTGCAAGTTGGTAAAGTGACTCCTGTATAGAGAAAGAGCTGCAGAGAGCAGTGACTTTGGTGTTCTGTACTGCACTGACTGTGCAGTGGAGGTGGAAACTGACCCCTACAGTCCATTTTTCTCTCTACCTTTGGGCAGCCCATTAAATACGAAGCCTAGAAGATGTTTACCCTTGCTGAGCTTCATTATCAATGTGGAAGTTGCTGAAAAGCTTAATCCTTCCGATGCTATTACCGGATAAACATTCTTTTCATTCAACAGAAATGCCTAGGCTTTAAGGTGCTAACTGTACAGATGGTTATGTTGAATTATACATAAAAGAACCTTGTCAACAAAGTTATTTAGAAAAGAGTAGTACTTAAAACAGCTTGCAAAGAGACACATTCGTTTTCTATTCCCAATGATTTTGAGATGAAATGCTACTGACTCCCTTTGTTTAGCTCTTTGTGTTTGGAGGTTGTGTTTATATCATTGTTTTATTTCTGTTTTTTTTTTTCATTCTTTTATTACCCTCGGAAAGTGCTTTTTCTCAATTATGTCAGAAAGCTAATGAAATTTTCTTTTTGGGGAATCATATATTAAAAAACAAATAATCTTGCTGGGTACGATGGCATATACCTGGGCATATTCCCAGCTACTCCGAATGCTGAGGTCAGAAGTTCAGAGCCAGCCTGAGCAATGTAGTGAGACCCTAAAGCAATATATATATATATATATATATATATATATATGTATGTATTGCTACAAAACAATATACACGTATGTATGTATGTATGTATGTATGTATGTATATGTATATTGTTAACCCTCTCTGTCATTTCTTTTGTCCTCCCCATCTTATATCCCCTCATAACCAAACACATGCTACCAGGACACCATTCCCTACACCTCATTCCAGTCACTCTGCCCTGGCCCAGCTATTCTGAAAGTTATACAAGATCTTTCAAGGAGATAAGAGGAATGATATCTTAATATTATTGAATGCTTCTTATGTGACAAACATTAACTTATTCTCAGAACAGATCTGTGATACAGATTTTCACTTTCTTTAAGTCTACAGGTAAGGAAACAGGCCAATAAAGGTTAAGTAAATAGCTCAGAGTAAAGCAAATAGCAAGTGAAGGACCTGGACAGTGTGCTGCCACCTCTGCACTGTAAGACCTCTCCGCAGGAGGCTGTGGACCAGTATCTTCACAGTGGGAGCAGTGCTCCTATTTCTTCTCTCCTCTCTGTATATTCATAGAAGCATTTCAAATGTGTAGGCTCAACTCACACATTTGATTGTAACTTCATAGAAGCATTTCAAATGTATAAGTTCAACTCACACATGCAATTGTAATTTCACAATTTGTTGAAGATTAAATGTCTTAAGAGTCAAATCTGGAGTTGTAACACTCTCATTAATCTAAAGATACCTCTACATTTGTCATGTCATTCATTTTGGATGAATTTTGTTAATTCTGGGTAACTCTCCTTGCCCCATTTTTTATGTCTAAAATGGGTCTGATAATACCTATTGCAATTTTGTAAGGTTGAGATACAGAACGCAAATCTCCTAGAGCAGCATCTGTCTCCTATGGAATTCTCAAAATGTGTCTATCTATATGGAAATGTCCAAAGTGCTCCGTTGGAATTTGGCTTAACTGTTTTTGTGCATCTGGAAATGCTTATTTTGAGAACTGAATTGCATGCTCTACATTCTAAGATTAATATCAGCTGTTTGATTTGCAACTAGCTCTCAAAGAACCACTTCGATAGGGCCTTTTATTTATGTAAATATAAGAAAAGCATTTGCCTATTTTCCTTGGGCAAGCCCTGGATTAAGAGGGGTAGCCTGAGTGTAGATGATTTGGACCCTGATGCGAAGAATTCTACTTAGTAATACAGATCGAGGTAATTAGCAGAGCTGTGCTTTTCCTATCAAGAGTAAAGCGAGTATTCAGGAATATAATTGGAATGAGTTGGGCTTTTCCCAGTAATTTCCACACAATTAGAAATGTAGCAAGGGTGAAACATTCTAAGACCGGTAAAAAGACTATGAAAAGAAAGTGGATGGGGCTAGTTTCCACATAGACTGGACTGGTCACCTCTAGAGTTTCATAGACTGGAATGAACTGGATTTAAGTACTGTTAGCTATTTAGATTGGCAAGACAGGCTACATAGTCAGAAAGCACAGTTATCCTCACCTCCCAAGCCTTCAGCAAGTCATGATAAATGCCACAGCCTAGCCTTGGTCCTACAGGGACAATGCAGGGACTAGAGTATCATTTTTCTTAGCAAAAAGATTGAAATATCAGTAGAAATCTTAAGTGAAGGGCAGCCATGACCATCTTCCTGAGGCAAGTTACTGAGGTTCAGCAGCAGCAAAGATAATACATTGGCAGAAGGATGAGATATTTGTTCCGGATTGATTATCAATACATTGACAAAAGACAGAGAAAGAGAAAGAAAACAATCCTGTTTGTGTTTTATTAAGTAGAGAATAGATAACAGTGGCCATCTATAATAAATTGCTATAGCCTAGTGTGAGTCACTCCAATCCTATATCAAGGTTTAAAATGGTCAGTCTGTAATATTCCACATTTTCAATAGAGAACCTACATTAAATTGAATATTGGTAGGAGCACATAGGATCTCAAGTGCAACCAACTATAGCTTATTGTGATAATGGACTGGAATTAAGAGGATATTCAGGGCTTGCAAAGTATTTGTGCTCTGTTTAGAAATCTGGGATTATATTTCTTGAGTGCAAGAAGTGACAAAAATTAGTGAAATTGATGCCAAATACTTGAAATGATGTGTTGGAAGGAAAAAAAAAACTTTTCCTCTGATTTGTCTGTCTAGTTACATAGTAATACAATAAAATCCCAAACATTGTAGGGATAGAAATGATCTTAAAGATCATCTGGATCAATAATTTTCAAGTTATGTTTTTCTCCTTTAAATGGAATAAAAGTCCAGAAATAAAATAGTTTAGAGCAAAGCTGGTCTATTAAAATAGGAATCCCTAGCCGGGCATGGTGTTGCATGCCTATAATCCCAGTTCTTGGGTGACTGAGACAAGAGGATCACAATTTTGAGGCCAATTTCAGCAACTTAGGGAGACCCTGTTTCAAAACAAGAATTAAAAAAATAGGGTTGGGGGTTTTTCTTAGAAGAAGAATGTCCCCGGGTTTAACCCCTAGTACAAAAAATAGGATTCCCCTTTACCCCTTTTCCCCTCATCCCCCCCTAAATCAAATTGTTAGAGGTGTTTCGAAGACAGCAAGTTCAGAGAATCCTTGCTGGTTTGAATACTTCTGATTTGGTGTGAAGCTTTATTGTAGACTTGGGCGTGAATCCTGAGGCCTGTGGAGAGCAGAATAAGGCGCGGCTCCTCCTGGCTCCCTCCCACAACCGTCCCGCAGCGGTCCCGCAGCCATGCCAGTGTCTGCGGATGCTCTGCTGCTCCCGCGATTTATCCCAGGTCTTGCAATATGAATATTCTGGTTGATCAAGGTTGGATAAATCTTGAGAAGGCATTCAAATTGGGAAAGTGAACAGAAAGAAACTTTAAAAATTACTTCCATAGGGTCTATGTAAGTCTGTTTGATTCATACCAGGAATGTTCTGGTATGCCCAGAATCTCTGCTCTTCTAATTATGATTTTGTTGTTGTGTTTAGTACATAAATATGTGGAAACATTTATGGTTATATTCCACACATAATTTTTCTTTTCTGGGATTTTTAGAATGAGGAAATGATTTATGTCTTCCAACTAATATGTATGCTAATCTGTGTTCTCTCTATATTAAAAACAATATTTTCTCTGAAAAAGTGGGTTTTTATCTTGTCATTTAATATTGAAAGCAATTCATGATTGACTAACTCCATAATAGCAAAGATAATAATGTTTCCTCAAATCCTAGTACCTATTTTTTGTAAGTAAAAACTTTTAAAATCCTGATTTTTCTGTGTATTAACATGTAGAAGTGTTCAAGGGTGATCCTTCCATACATACAGAGCACAGATTGTTGTTAAGGTTGTTGACCCTTGAAAATCAGTAGTAATTCTGGCATATTTTGAAAGGCTGCTGTTAACAGGAAGGCACAAAATTCAAGGCAAACATTAGAGGGAATTCAAGATAATTTATTTGAATATAGATTCGTTTACTCTGCTTATCAGAATTCAAAAAGATGCTGTTAATATATTTAACAGCAGTGGTTTCTTCCCACTTAGGAGGGACTAGGGAACAGATAGTTTAATCCACAGTGTACCACAAGTGGGCTATAACATAATTTATATACTAAATTTATGTGTGTATCTTTTATATAAAGGTAATGCCATCCTCATTGAATGAGATGAGAAGTACTTTCTTGTTTTCAATATTTGGCAAATACTTTGTAGAATTGGTATTATTTTCCTTAAATGTTTGGGGGAATTCATCAATGAAGCTATCAGTTTTCATTTTAAACCATAAATTTTAAACCATTTCATTTTAAACCATAAATTGGACTCTGACTAGGTGGAGGGATATTCAAATTATTTCCTCTTGAATGAGCTTTGTTTGTATTTTCAAGAATGTTTCTATTGCATCTAAACTGTCAAATTTATTTGAAATTCCTTAAAATATTCCTTTAGTTTAATTTTAAGATAAGTGGAATTTATATTGCTAGCAAATGTTTGATAGAATATATTGTTAAACACATTTTGTCCTAGTATTTTCCCTTTTGGAAGGTTGTTTTCTTATTTTGTATTGGACATAAAGCAGTATCAATGATCTTTTAATAAAATTTAAATAAGTGATTATATATGTACTTTTGCAGTTACCAATTTTATTCTTCATTAATTTGTGGCAGTCCTTATTTAAAATCAATAACATTTTCCTTATTAATGAAGAACTCGTAATACTTTTTGTAGTGTCTGCTGGTAATCTTTTTTATTTATTTATTTTTTTTGGTGATACTGTGGATCGGACTCAGGGCTACTCCCTCTGAGCTATACCCCCAGCCCTATTTTATTTTGAAACAAGTTCTCTCTAGGTTGCGCAGGCTGGTCTCAAACCTGTGAAAAATCTGAAAACTCTGCGGTCATATTTACCATTGCTCCACTATATATAATGTTTCTCTTTCTCCAACATCATTTAACATATTTCTTTATTACTGGTTTTGAAAAATTGATCTCATCTGTCTTGTTACAGATTTCTTCAAATTTTCTATTTTGGGGTATCATTCAATTTTTTTCTTTTTGTTTTTGGGGTTTTTTTTGAGAGTTAATATTTCCATTACATTTTTTATTTGAGGGGGACTTATAATTTCTTTTCTTTTCTTTTTTCTTTTCTTTTCTTTTCTTTTCTTTTCTTTTCTTTTCTTTCTTTTCTTTTCTTTTCTTTTCTTTTCTTTTCTTTTCTTTTCTTTTCTTTTTTTTCTTTTCTTTCTTCTTTCTGTGGTGGTACTGAGAATTGAACCCAGGGGCGTTTTACCTCTGAGCTAAATCCCAGCCCCATTTTACTTTCTTTTAGTTTGAAACAAGGTCTCACTAGTGGCTAAGGGCTTTGCTAAGTTGCTGGGTCTGGCCAGGAACCTGTGATGCTCCTGTCTCAGTCTTTCAAATACTAGGATTACATTGGTGGGCCACCACTCCTGGCTTTTTCTACCACCATATGTTGGGTTGCTTGAAGATTCGGAATTCCCTGATTCTGTGGCTTTTATTCTTTTTGCTGGTTTTCTTAGTGTTTCATTTTGGTTAGTTTCTATTGCTGTGTCTTCAAGTACACTGATCTTTCCTTTGACAATTTTAAATCTGCTGTTAATCTCATTCAGTGTTATTTTTTATCTCTGACATTGTTTTGATTTTAAGACTATATGCTTAGATTTTTTTTTTCATATGGCCCATGAGGCTACTTGACATTCTGAACATATGTACTGAAGTTATAACTTGCTTAATGTTGTCTCTGCTAATTTCTGATATCTATGTCAATTATGAGTCATTTTGATTGAATAACATTTCCTTCACCCTATGTTGAAAGGCAAATTAGCTGAGGGAAAGCATAGAAATTTATTTAATACAAATTTTATATAGAAGGAAGCCTTCATAAGGAGATAATTACTTGCAGAAATGGCTGAATCTTTGTTTTTGATAGGTTTGGGGAAGAGTGAACAATTGTGAAGAAATAGGAGAAAGGAGGTATGATCTTGATGGTAATAAACCAGGAAAAACCTAGCAAACCTTGTTTGTTTGGGTCCTTTTCTATGTCCCTCCATCTTCAAAAGAGGAGGTTCCTTTATTCCAGGTATAGGGAGAGCGTCTTTCACATGAGAGTCTTATGTCCTGCCTCAGGAAAAGATGAATATCCTTCTTAGTTTCTGTAACCTGCTTCAGAGAAGGCTCGGGGAAGGTAAGAATGATGTTCTTGCTTCTACAGTTTTCTCAAATCCCTCCAGCTTGAAATATTTTAGGGCAGTTTGTCCTGAACACCCTAAGTAGCCTAAAGAAAAAAAATCATGCTATAGTTTTTCTCCTTCCTTTTGAAGATTATCATCTTCAAGGGGCTTGGCTTTATGAGTGGTCTTGGTTGCTTACTTATCTTAGCTTGCCTGTCCTTACCACATTACTTTCCTCTGTCATCCAGACAAAATACCTGGTAAACATCACAAGACCAAGGTAGACAAAGATCATCTAGAGTTTTACATTTGGAGATTCTTTTTTAAAAAATATTGTAAAGATATTTTCTTTTGCCATTTTTAAATATTAGATGCGTAATGATTTTATGTCATTATTTACCAATAATTTCTATGAATTTTTGGCTGGAGAGTTGAGTGTTCCATACCAGGTTCATCTGGTAAGGCTGTCATAACACTTTACATAAGTTTTTACATACCTTATTTCATTTATTTCTCACAATGATTCTATAAATCCATAAAGAAGAAATCTGAGGCTTAGATATTTTAAATGACCTGATCAGAATCACACAACATTGAAAAATGTTTTAACTATGTTTCAAATCAAGGGAAATGACTTCTCTTGACTTTTCACTTAACTTTTAATCTGTGTAATAATAGCTTTTAGACAAAGGGTATTTTGAAATTTAAAAGATGTTCTCTTCTATGACACAAAGGCTCTTACCTATCTTACCTACACTTGACAGTTGACTCTCAGTACATTCTATGTTCTTAGCAATTTAAGTTTCTTGAGAAACCTATTCCCATAATTAAGATTTGAGAAAAAGTGCTGGCTGTAAAAGGAAAGAAGGAAGAATAGTAATAAAATATTAGACATTGTAAATTCCAGAGATGGCTAATGGAGAGCTTCCTCTCATGAGAATTCTTTAAATTTGATTTAATTTGTGATGTACTAAAATCAGACCATCTGAAGGGACTCATTGGTCCTTGATACTGATTGTGCTTTACCTATTAACCTTCAATTAAATACACTTTTGTTGGGATTTGTTCTCTTGATTCAGTTTGCTATCTAAGCACAACTTTTGCATATTCTTCTTTTAAATGAATGTTTAAAACTTATTTGAGTTTACTTTTTTTTTTTTTTTTGCGGTACCAGGGATTGAACGCAGAGGCGTTCTACCTCCGTGCTACGCCCCCGGCCCTATTTTTTTTTTATGCTTTATTTTTGAAACCGGGTTTCACGAAGTTGCGGAGGGCCTCACTAGGTAGAGAGAGAGACAGAGATACAGAGAGAGAGAGAGAGAGAGAGGAGAGAGGAGAGAAAGAGAGAGAGAGATCAATCAATCGATCGATCGCGCGCACGTGCATGCGCGCTGAGGTTGGCCGCGAACCTGGATCCTCCGGTCTCCGCCTCCCAAAGTACTGGGATTACAAGCGTGCACCACCACGCCCGGCTTGAGTTTACTTTTTAATTCAAAAGGGTCAGTTAGTGGATGAATGAGGAAAAGTAGCTACATGTCAAAGTTTTAAAAAATGTATTTTATTATATCATTATACCAAATTCCAAATTATCATCTGTAAGTATTGAAAATGCTTCTATAGTGTTTATCTTTGGATTTTGTAGAAGTTTCAAAAGAATTTCTCAAAATGACATAAATTTCAAAAACTCCCATTGAACTTATACATACCTAAACATTCATGCCTTTCTGACACATTCACCAACATCTACCTATGGGGACTGAAGTTCTTACCAAATTGAGGGTCACTATTACATTCTTATTCCCCAATTTAATTTAGAACATCCAACTATTAATTTGAAACATCTTAATAAAATAAAACTTACTATCCTTGAAAGTCCATCCTACATATTTTCCATTTCTTTTATAATGATTGTTGATGTTTTGTGGTAATTCACCTGCATAACTGACACCAAGGATAATTATATCATTGATAGAAAGACACTGAAGGACAAGAAAATGGAATTTTCCTTCATGACAAAAGTTATGGAAATTCATGGAGATGGTTACACAAAGTAAAAAATTTGTTTATAGGTCAACTTCTAGGTCCCCCAAATATCTCACAGGTATATGAGGTGTAAGTTATTTCACTCATGCATACTGAGTATTTGGTCAGATTTTAGAAGCTTACCTTTACCATTTTATTCTTCATGATTATGCTACCCATGCTCATTTAGCCCTGCCTGACTCTTTGTCTTTACTACTCTGGACATATGGACATGTGCCTAACTGTTTCTCCAGGTCCTGGTCATAAGAAAACCCAAGCCAATTATTGGATGTACCTTTTGACATTGAATAAAGTGAAAGTCAACTACCTAAAAACATTGCTTAGTAGGCCTTGCCTTTAGACCAATTCAAAGTCCATTCCTGTACTGTCATATATATAGGATCAAAACTAATTTATTAATTCCAGTGGCAGGTCTAACCACCATGTTAATTGCCAACATAATTCTGACTACACTTTCAGATATTAGTCCTAATTTTAATGAGTCTAACCATATTAGTCAGCTTTCCTATAATGAAGTACCTGACATAATTAATTTATAAAGAGAAAAGTTTTATTTTGGCTCACACTTTTTGATATTCCAAGACTGGGTCTCGGATGGAGGTGCCTACTGCAGTGGTGGGGAGTACGTGGCAGAGCAAACTGCTCAACTCATGAGCCAGAAAGAGAAGAGGCTGAGTGTTCCACAGTTCCCTTCAGTAGCATGCCCCAGCTGACCTAAGGACCTCCCACAAAATCCTACCTACCTCTCAAAGGTTTCATCACTTCCCAATAGCGCCACCCTAGGGACTAAACCTTTAACACATGGGTCTTTAAGGGACATTCAACCTCTGAACTGTATCACTAACCAGTCACTGTAAAAACATTAATCTTACTAGTGGTTATTTGGAAAAAACCAATAAATAAAAATTATGAGAATTAAATCTGGATTCTTAATTATAGAGTCATTAAATTAACTCATGTTTGATCTCCCTTTTATAATTTGAAATAATAGGTCATTCTACTGACTCAAAAAATGTTCTTTGGATTATTTATTAGTTGTAAGTAAATATAGGTTGTGTTTCATTTTCCCAACATTGGCCATTGGTTATCCTGTTCTTGAATATGTTTTTTTGTGGAATCCTCATAGTTTCATAATTTTAAATTTCCTGAGGTAGAATTGTGTGTGTGGATTTAGGTCATATTCTTGGTATTTACTAAAGAAGTGGTATCCATTTGTATTCAATTTGTATCGATTTGTATTCCCAGCATCATTCTACAGTCACCAACCCTGGAAATTATGTTATTATCATTTTAATCTTGGTTGTGAGTAAGGTTCCAGGTCTTCTAAAAAAAATCTTTTGTCTCTAAATTTGAACATTTCAAATACTCAGAATGAATATACATGTTTATATATATGTACATACATATGTACATATGTGTGTATGCTTTATAAATCTATTAAAATAAGTTCAACATATATTTTCATAAATGGTCAAATTATTGATCATATATTTAGTAGAAGAGCAACATAATCAAATAGGAAAATCTCATAAAATTTATTTAAGAGTCTTCTTTTAAGAAATTGCTTGGGCTGTGCTTCAGTAAAATCAAAAGATTATTTAAGAAGTAAAGTAAAGACTCTATAAAAGACATTTTTTATGAAACAATGGATCAAACCTAAGAAATTAAAGAGAAATTCCAATTGATAAGTCAAGGATTAGCATTATGAGCATATCATCTTGAGATAGGATGGTGATTGCCAAGAAAAATTATCAAAGAATTCTAAGAGTTGCAAGTTTACCTTTTAGATAGTGCACAGAGACCAGTTAGGCTAAAATGAGGTGTAGCTCTTTTTATTTATTTACCACAACAACTTAATTTTTGCTTCCTAGGTACATATACTACTTTTATATTAAATAAAATATATCTCAAGAAGAAAAAAATGATTCTGTAGTAATTTACTTGAAATTTTTGTTTTAAAATATTTTATTATAAGCTATATTTATTAATAAAAATGAGTTAATAATGCAAAGAAAATGGACAGTATTAAAAATCCCTATCTTGAGTTGAACAAATTTATTTATGCATATATATGATTTTTATTAACTCTCTTATCTAACATTAAATATACTAGGAACTCAAAAGTTTTGTGGAATAAAAGGATAAATTTCCTCATTTCCTGAGACCTCTGGAATTTTATCTTAATGAATGACAATATTCCTAAACTGTTCTTGGTTTCAGAACAGCGTGTCAGACAAAAAATTCATGAGAATACATCATAATTTGAGAAAAGTAGCACTTGGGCTTCTGGGGGATCCTTACTGTGACTGCAGGAATCTGGTTTTAGTTTTCAGTTCAGAGTTTGTTGTAATAAGGCTCACCATTCCTTACTTCTTCTCAAATCCTCTTCTGTACTCTTGTTGGCTTGTATTTTCATTAGAATAACAGAAAGAAATCAGAAATTCCATCATCATGATGAGGCCAAGGTGGGACTTCATCCATACTATGGTTTAAATTATGACCTGCTTTCCTCTACATATTTTCTTTCAACTAGTCCTATTCAAGTTTCTGTTATAAAGGAAAGAATGGTATTAAAGTGAACATCTATTACAGGGTGGCACAGAGAAGCACCCTAGTTACTTCACATTATGCCAAATTCAAATGTTTTTCAGATTAGGTCAGGCTAAGTGAAGTCTAATTTGATCTATAATACAGAAAAGGAGAGTGATAAGTGATTTATTCCGCTGCCTAAGAAGGAAATCTAAGGAGGGCATCCAATTAAGGCTGGTGGTAGCAAGGAAGGGCAGTGCAGAAGTCGTCATATATATCTATATTTAAAAATATTTGAGAAGGGAAGAGAGAGGAACATAAATCCAAGAAATACTTAATTTCAAATTTCCCCAGGGATATGGTATTTGCTTAGAGACCTGAGGTAGAACTTTTTTCTAAAATATGTAAAAAGAAGAGCAATAACTGGAATTCCCTAAAAATTTTTGGAGAAAAGTAGCACAAGTTTTGCTATTTAGAAGGGTTGCCTGATTTGATTTAAAATCTTGGAATCCTTGGTTTATTGGGGCAGGTCTACCATGAAAGGTAGATAAATAGAGTAAATGAAAATTAAGTTGCAAGCCCTTCCCCCATGTAATTATATAGCTAACAGATTCACCTTGCTTTCACAAAATGAGCTCCACAGGAGGTAAGATTGCAAAGACATTAGGTGCTAAAGATGGGGATTTCTAGGGAGCTCCTTATTATTTAACCGGAAAATTAAACTAGATAGAAATGTTAAAAATAAACTTGTTACCAGGAGGAAAGTATTCATGTCATTTTGATTATTAAAAAAACAATCTGATTTTCAATAAAATAAACATTTCCTACCAAAAAGCTAATACTTAATCAGCAGCGTAAGCTATTTTAGAATTTTGCAAAGGTATGTGTGGTCTCTTTCTCTAATTGCATGCTTCTGTACTTAGTGTTAAGCTTTCTTCCATTCTTCCAAAGATACTATTTTTGCTCTTCTATTTAGCTATAGTGGACTGTGATTCCAAAGAGTCAGAAATAAGGAAAATTTCATTTTGTTCTTCATACAACAATTCCCAGGTTCTGTTTAGTGATGCTACATTGTATGTTTTCACAAAGCAAATATCCAAGACATAATGTTTATGTTCAAAGCTATTTGATAAATTAATTGTCTTAGAGATATTTTTATAGTCCAATTTGGTAACATTTCACCAGGTGGGTACATGATACCAATAAAAATGCCACTTTTGCCTTCCTGTTTTTGCAATACTGCACACTCAAAACTTCCAATGGGACATTTCATCATTTGTAATGAATTAACATCATATAAGATGATGGGTGATATAGAGAAAATAGACTGGGGCAAAGCAAATCAATAAACATTTAATATAATAGCATTGTTAAAAATAAGACATGACTGACTCTATCCCATAAAGCTATAATGGAAGTGTTATAGCTCTAAAGAGACCTTTGGAAAGTTGCTGTTATTTTTTATTCTTTATTATATATTAAAGGAGAATGGGATATATATAAAATTACATGAAACTATTGGCCAACAGATTCAGAGGAGACTGTGCTACTCTGTATACAGTTTGTAATATGCACTTGAGGAATTTGCTTTCTAAAAATAATTCACTTTTTGAGAGATTTAGTGATCTAAAGGGTTTTTTGGCCAACCTAAATATTATTAAAATCCCAAACAAATAAATTAATAGCTTTAGGGATAAACTACACTATAAAAGTTTCCAAAAATTTAAGAAATAGCAAGAATAATTATATAGCAGTCATAAATAGAAAATCATGACTTTAGAAGCAGAATAGAATTTTTAGCCCAAAGATAATTAAATTAGATTTTCTACTTCTGACACCATTCTGCATTAGTCAACAGGACATGTGTGATCCTCTTCAAAGGAGGACAAAATCAGTGATGTTTCTTTCTTTTGTGGTGCACTCTGCATCCCCATAGTGTCTAATGACTACATGCTGATGTAAAGCACATCACTTATAACTTAAGTATATAGGAATCATAAATAGAAATTCATAAGCTACTATATTGAATACACCACATTTTTTTTGCTTAAAATAATATACATTTGTCCAAACAAGCACATGCCAAGTATTTCAGTGTTCTGTTTAATGGGTATATTTAGTCTAAATATAACTTTTTTGTTATCATTTTCAGCCATTAGTAGTTGTTATGACATCACCATGACTAAAATTTCTGGCCTGTGTGAATGATCACACAGTGTTAGGAGTAAAATGTTGAGACAGATTGGATAAAACACCAAGGTCCATCTGTGTTCCCAACTTGACAGTTTCAAGTTTTTCCTCCACTCTGATCCCCTTACACTTAAATGAAATATATATCATTTTATCACTAGACCATGAAAGCATTTTTGTAAAATTCAACCAGAAGCAGATTTAGGGTTTATTAAGTCACACTAACAAAAATCCATCTAACACGTACTATATGCCAAGCACTTTTCTGACCCTGGGGACTTAGGGGTAAGGAAGACATGCAAACTTCTCCCGTGGCATTTATATTCTCATCCTCTCAAACAGCATGTTCACTTTTCTCTTTAGTTCAGAAAATTGTCTTTTATTTGTCTAATAACTGCCTGTCCTTTATCTTGTTCTTTTTTTCCTTCTGAAAATCCTCTTATTGTTACATTAGGTAGTCTGAAAATTTTCAAGCCTCCTATTTTTCTTCATATAATTTATATCATTTTGCTCTTGCTTGAAACATTCAAACATTTATACTTGATTCTCTTTTTCACTTTCTGAGTATTTTTTTAAATTTTTTTGTGGAATATTAAGTTTTGTTCTCCTTAGATCTTTTTTTATTCCATTTGTTCTATTCTCCAGTAAAAGCGCATCTTCTGCCTAGTCCAGGGATCTGAAATGTACCTTAACATAGGTTATACACATGTATGTGTATTGTGTATGCAATATTTGGGGGCCATATGAAGTATAGAACTATGTATGGAAGGGGTTCTTATTATGAGGACTAAGTGTAATACTTTTTTTAACCCTTTATTGGTGCTTTGTAGTCTCACCTCATAATGTAGTTCATAGTGATAGTGACATACGTGCACACAGCACTTAGTGAGCTCCCCCCTCTCCCCCGTCTTCCTCTCCATTCCCTGCCATTCCTCACCATTCCCCATACATGATACTGGTATTGGCATTGGTATTTTCACATATGCACACCAAAGGAATTGCTTCCCTCATTAATTCTCCCTTCCCCCACATCCCCTCAGGCCAACTCCCTTGCTCTACTGAAGTTTCTCCTCCATTATCTAAAGTACCTCTTGTTTCAAATTACTACCTAGCTTCCAAATGTAAGAGAAAATATATGGTCCTTCACTTTCTGTAACTGGCTAATCTCACTTAACATAATATTCTCCGGTTCCATCTTTTTTTCCTGCATATGACATCATTTTGTTCTTCTTTATTGCTGAATAGAATTCCATTTTGTGTATATCTCATAAATTTGTAATCCATTCATCTGTTGATGGACACCTAGGTAGGTTCCATAATCTGGCTCTTGTGAAGTGTGCTGTTATAAACATGGATATGCATGTATCACTATAACATTCTGATTTTAGTCCCTTTGGAAAGGAGTGGTGTAGCTGGATCATACAGTGGATCCATTCTCAGTTTTCTGAGGAATCTCCACACTAATTTCCATAGTGGCTGCACTAATTAGTAATCCTACCAACAGTGTAGAAAAGTTTCTATTTCTGCACATCCTCACCAGCGTTTATTGTTGTTTGACTTCTTGAGGATTAGCATTGTGTTTGGGGTTACACAGAATCTCAGAGTGGTTTCGATTTGCATCTCCCTGATTACTAATGATGTTGAACATTTTTTTCATATATTTATTGGCCATTTGTATTTCTTCTTTTGTAAAGTATCTATTTAGTTAAATTGCCATTTCTGGATTGGGTTATTTCTTTTCTTAGTGTTAAATCTTTTAAGTTCTTCGTATATTCTGGATATTAGCCCTCTATCAGATGATAGTTGGCAAAAAAGCTTCCATTCTGTAAGCTCTCTCTTTAGACTCTTGATTGTATCCTTTGCTGAAAAGAGACTTTTTTGTTTAATGTCATACCATTTATTAATTCTTGTTTTAAGTTCCTGAGCTTTGGGGTCTTATTGAAGAAGTTTCTACCTGTGCCTATATGTTGGAGTGTTGGACCTATGCCCTCCTCTAGTAATTTCCTTGCCTCTGGTCTAATTTCCAGGTTTGGATCCATCTTGAGTTGACTCTTGGGCAGGGTGAGAGGTAGAGATTTAATTTCACTTTCCTACAAATGGATAACCAGCTTTCCTAACACCATTTGTTGAAAAGGCTATTTTTTTCTACAACATATGTTTTTCACACCTTTGTCGAAAATCAGTTGTCTTTTAAGTGTATGGATTTCTTATTGTGTCTTCTATTCTGTTCCACTGATCTGTGTGCCTGTTTCTGTGCCAAACCGTGCTGCTTTTATTACTATAACTCTGTTGTATAGTTATACTATAGCTCTGAAACCAGGTATTGTGATGCTTCCTGCATGGTTGTTATTTCTGAGGATTGCTTTGACTATTCTGGGTCTTTTATTTTTGGAATTTGGGACTGATTGTTCTAGCTCTGTGAAGAATGGCATTGGTATTTCAATATGGATTTCATTGAATCTATAGATTACTTTTAGAAGAATGGTCATTTTTATAATATTTATTCTGCCTATCTAAGATCATGGATAATATTTCCATCTTCTAATATCTTCAATTTCCTTCTTCAGTGTTTTATGATTTTAATTGTAGACATCTTTTACCTCCTTGGATAGATTTATTCCTAGGTATTTTATTATTTTTGAGATTATTGTGAATGTAATTGTTTTCTTGATTTCTTTTTCAGTAGATTCATGGTTGGCATATAGAAAGGCTACTGGTTTTTGTAGATTTATTTTGTATCCACCTACTTTGCTGAATTTGTTAATTAGCTCTTTTGGTTGAGTTTTTTGGGTCTTCTAAATATAGGATCATTTCATCTGCAAATAGACATAATTTCAGTTCTTCTTTTTCTATTTTAATTCCTTTAATATTCTTCTCTTGTTTTATTGATCTGGCAAGTCTCCAGGACTATATTGAAAAGGAGCGGTAATAGTGGGCCTCCTTCTTTTGTTCCTGATTTTAAAGGGAATTCCCATGGTTTTTCTCCATTAAATCCAATGTTAGCTTTGGCTTTATTTATATAGCCTTTATGATGTTGAGGTTAAGCTCATTCTATTCCTATTTTCTGCAGTGCTTTTAATATGAATGGATGTTGGATTTTATCAAATGCCTTTTCAGCATGTATTAAGATGATCATGTGATTTTTGTTCTTATTTCTATTCATATGGTGAATGACATGTATTGAATTGTGTACATTGAACCAGCTTTGCATAACTGGAATGAAAATAACTTGTCAAGGTGTAGAATTTTCTTGATATGGTTTTGAATGTGTATCACTAGTATTTTATTTAGAATTTTTACAACTATGTTCATCAAGAGTATTAGTCTGTAATTTTCTTATGGTAACTTTATTAAGTTTTATTTTTTTATTAAGGTGAAACTAGCTTCACAGAAGGAGTTTGGAAGAATTCCATCTCTCTATTTCATGGAATAATTTGTGAAGGATTGCCCTTAGTTTTTCTATAAAGGTTTTGTAGAAATTAATTGAAAATCCATCAGGACTTGGACTTTTCTTTGATGGAAGGTTTTTTATTGCTGTTTCTATCTCTTTGCTTGCCTTTGGTCAGTTTAGGTTTCCTATATCCTCTTAGTTCAATTTAGTTAGGTCTTGTATGTCTAGAAATCAGTTGATTTCTTCTGTTTTCCAGTTTATTGGAATACAAGTTTTCTTTTTTTTTTTTTTTGCGGTACCGGGGATTGAACGCAGGGGCGTTCTACCTCTGCGCTACGCCCCCGGCCCTATTTTTTATACTTTATTTTGAAACCGGGTCTCACGAAGTTGCGGAGGGCCTCACTAAGGAGAGAGAAAGAGACAGGGAGAAAGAGTGAGAGAGCTGAGGCTGGCTGCGAACCCGGATCCTCCGGTCTCCACCTCCCAAAGTACTGGGATTACAAGCGTGTGCCACCACGCCCAGCTTGGAGTACAAGTTTTCAAAATAGTTTCTGATGATCCTCTGGATTCCCCAATGTCTGTGGTAATGTCTCTTTTTTGTTTCTTACTTTAGTAATTTGTGTCCATTCTCTCTTTTGGTTAATTTGACTAAGGGTTTATCAATCTTATTTATTGTTTCTTACTTTAGTAATATGTGTCGATTCTCTCTTTTGGTTAGTTTGACTACGGGTTTATCAATCTTATTTATCTTTTCCAAGAACCAGCTTTTTGTTTTATTGATATTTGTATTTTTATTGGTTCTCTATTTTATTGATTCTTGCTATGATTTTAATGATTTATTGACTAATACTGATTAGTCTGTTTCTCTTTTTATTGGGTGACATTCTGTTTTTCTTATGTGGGATGCAGTGCTATAAATTTTCCTCATAAATATTCCTTCAAAGTGTTCCATAGATTTTGGTATGTTGTGTTTCTATTTTTGTTTAATTCTAGGAATTTTCTTTCTCCCATTATTTTTTCTATGATCTAGTCCCCATTCAACAGTGTATCATTCAATCTACATGTACTTTGTAATTCCTTTTGGTCTTCCAGTTGCTGTTGATTTTTACTTTCATTCCATTATGATCTGACAAGATGCATAAAATTATATTACTTTTTTTAAAAATTGCTGGTACTTGCTTTGTGACCTAGAATATGTTCTATTTTGGAAAACCTTCCAAAAGCAGTTGAGAAGAATGTGTATTAAGCTGTTGTTGGGTGGAATATTCTGTAACCTTTTATTAAGTCAATTTGGTTTGTAGTATTCTTTAGATCTGAAGGGTCTTTACTCATTTTTTGTCTGGAAGATCAATCCAGTGGTGTAAGAGGCTTAGTGAAGTCTCATAATATTACTATATTGGGGTCTGAGACCTAATGTCCAGAAAAGTTTTTTTTAATAAAAGTGGGTGTGCTCACATTTGGAGCATAAATGTTTACTGTCATTATATCTTCTTATTGGATTATTCTGTTTATTAGTAAGATGTGACCTGGTTCGTCTTTCCTGATATGTTTTGGCTTAAAGTCTGCTTTGTCCGATATGAGCACTATTATTTCTGCTTTGTTTTTGGTATCCATTTCCATGGAATATCTTCTTCCATCCTTGCACCTTTATGCTATGTATATCTTTGTATGTAAGTGAGTTTCTTGCAAGCAACATATAATTGGATTATGTTCTTTAATCCATATTGCCAGTCTATGCCTTTTAATTGGGAAGTTTAGACCTTTGACATTAAATGTTAAAATTGAAAGGCATTGTTTGTTTCCTATCATTTTGAGTTATATTTTCTGTTTGATATTGTATTATTTCTCCTTTGCTTAATTGCCCATCTAGTGGAATTTACCCCTTCCCTGATTCTGGTATTTATTTTTTTTCTTTGTGTTTTATTTCTTTAAGTATTTTCTCTAGTGCCAGCTTGATAGTCATGAATTCTTTTAATTTCTGTTTATCTTGGAAGGTTTTATTTTTCCATAAATTTTTAAAAATATCTTTGCTGGATATAGTAATCTTGGAAGTTGTTTTCTCTCAGGGTTTGGAGTACATCATACCAGTCCCTCCTGGCTTACATGCTTTGGGTTGAGAAGTCCAGAGTGATTATTATTGTTTTGTCTGTGAATGTCACCTGTTCTTTTGCTCTTGATGCATTGAAGATTCTCTCCTAGTCATTTTAATTAGTATGCAGTGTGGAGAAGTTCTTTGATTATGTGTGATTTGTGTTCTGAATGGCTCCTGTATGGTGCTGTCCATCTCATTTTTATATTTGGGAAATTCTCTGATATTATTTTTCTGAAGAGGTTTCTAACACCCTTGATTTGCACTTTTATCATTAAGTTATGCAGTTTCATATTTTCCATATTTTTGAACATTCTGGTCATGTTGTCTTCTCTATATTGTCTTCTTTATATTGTTGACTATGTGGTCAGTTTTGAATGAGATATCTTCAAAAAGTGAGACTCTATTTTCCACATCATCTAGGCTGCCAGAGGTGGTTTCTGTTGAGGTTTTTATTTCACTTATCTCTTTTATTTCACACAGGGCCTCTTTTTGGTTCTTAAGGTCTCAATTTCTCTACTGATTTGTTCTTTCATAACTTCTATACACTCTAAGATTTCATTTCTAAGGCCTTTTATCATATTGAAAATAAAAATTCTGAATTTTCCTTCTGACATTTCTGTAGCTCAATATTGGTGATCTCCCTTGTTGTTGAGGTGTGCGAATTTTGTGAGCAATAGGGCCACTAGGTCCTAAAACCTTTGAGTCACATCACACACAGTTCATTTCTTTCCACAATTTCACAAGGTTTATTCAACACTCAAAGTTTATAGTATGCAGGAACTTATCATGAAATTGTCTATATAAATTTAAGCTAAATTCTAAGTTCAGGTGCTGAGTGACTGTTTTGACAAAACTGATTACCAATGAATGAGCATCAAACAATACATTTCACATTAACAAACCCAATAATTTAGGTCTAATTAATGGACTAAACAGCACATCAGTTCTAAAACTTAGAGCACTTTAAATAATCAGCAAAATGATACAATACAAACAATCAGGGGATAGGGAATAACAAACCAAGCCCAGGAATGGAATAGGTAATTCAGGAGTTAGCCCAGTCTCTGCACACTTATTTGTAGTTAGCGAGAAGAGCAGGACAGGTGCCAGTGGCTGGATTGGAGTCATATACATGGGCAGAGTGGCATGGCATAAGCGAAACTCAGTGTGCTGCTCATAGGAAGGCCAGTGTCTTTACAGGACTTTCTGGGCATTTCCTAGTGTCTCTGGCAAGCTCATCCAGGCTTATGAAACTTGCCAGACACCTGTCAGTAGTTCAAATGTATTGATGATGTAAGTCCATCAGAGGTAAGAAGGCATTTTATGATTCAAGTGTCCGTTATCAACTGCAGCACAGATGTGCTGGTCTGAGCCCTATGCCTACATGTTTAGACAAGTTTCTGAAGCTATATGTTGGCATGTCTAAACAAGTTGTTTATGGGTTGCTAAAATTGTTTTATATCCCATGTGTGATACAGTGAGTTTATTGTTTCCTTGCTGGTCTACATTCTCATGTTTTCAGATTTCTCATGTTTGTATCTCTGTTGTTTTGGCTCCTTTTCTGCTTTGTGTGGGAGACCTATCTCAATTTGTTGTCCCTTTATAATAAGGCATATGCTGGAAGTATATATTTGCCTAAATGAATCTGTCTCTTGTAATCAGACTTTTGAGTTAGTCCCCCAGAACCTCTTTAACAAGATAATAGTTCTTAGTCATTGAAGGCAAGCAGCAGTGTCTGATGGACTGCTCTCTGATGGACTGTGCTCTCTGGGCTCAAACTCAGCAGGGCTAGAGACTATAATGTTCCATTTAGAGCCTGTGGCTTCCTGCCCGAGATTTAATGCCCCAGGGACATCAGTGCTGCTCTGTGTTTGTGAACAAGTGAAACACTGCCACATGCTGGCCTCCAGCCTCTGTGATCACTGGGCACAAGCTATGTAGGGCCAGAGATTATGAAGTTCCAAGCCTATGGCCCAGCTGTCTGAACTTGATGCTCTAGGTGCACCATTGCTGATCTGCTGGTTGTGATCTCATTGAGTACTGTCAGACGTCGGCATGTGTGATCACCAGGCACAAGCTCTGCTGACTAAAAGAATGTTGCATTCCTATCCTGTGAAGTGGTTGCCTGAGTCATATTGCCCCAGAGACATTTCTGCTGCTCTGCGAGCTGGATCATGTGAAACCCTACAGGCCCCTGTCCTCCCTTCTTTCAGGGCCCAAACCCCACCAGGGAGAGATTGTACCTTTCTGAGCCTGGGGCTTGGGTGGCTGAGTTATTTCACCCCAGGGACACCTCTGCTGCTCTGGCAGCTGCAATCATGTGAGACCCTAGTGGCCACTGGTCTTTGTACTTGTAGTACTCAAACACTGCCAAGCAAGAGTTTATAGCATTCTAAGCCTGGAGTATGATTGCTTGAGTTATTTCACCCCAAAGATACCACTTGCTGGTATTCCTGTGGTGATCCCTGGAGACCCCACAGGGGTGGGGTGAACTGCTTACTCTAGGTCCCACCCAAGTGTTTGTAGGGACTGTTTGCTAATTCATATTTCTGTTGTGTCTGACTGTAGCCCCCACTCCTACCTCTGTAGGGATGGTTTGCAAACTCACAGACCCTATGGGATTGTTCGTTGCCACAAGAGTCCTTGCAGCAGTGCAGGCTCTCCCTGGGATGGTTTGTAAACTCATGGTCTTGACGAGTTCTGTTGTAGCTACTCAGATCCCTACAGGAGGGGTCTGTAGTTTCTTTATCCTGAGGACTTCAGCTGCAGCCACAGGAGTTCACTGGGCAGTTTAGCTGGGTGATCTGGAGATTCACAGTGGTCTTGATGAGGCAGGTTGTAGCCATTCGAGTCCCTGCAGGTGGGGTCTGTCATTTCTCTGTACAGACATGTTCAGCTGCAGCCACAGGAGTTTGCTGGGCAATTTGGCTAGTCAGTGTGGAGAGTCCTGGTCTTGAGTTATTTGAGTGTGGAAAGAAGAATGTGAGTGCTTTGGGTGTTGGTTCTCTGCAATCACTGGGTCAACACAACATGATTCAACCTTTTATTCACTGGAGTTTGTCTCTGAGAGCCTCTGATTTCCAGCACCCAACAACTCCAGTGCAAGCTTGACAAGATGGTGTCTGTCTCCACTCACCAGATGAAACACGTGGGCCTCCTTTCAGTCCTCTGCTCTCTGTGCTGCCTCCAATGCAATCACGTTTTGGCTGTCTGTCTTCTGCTGAGTTCTGACTGCTCCTCTTCTCTGGCCATGAAGCAATCTTCCTGCTGATTGAGTTCTGACTCTTGGAGCAACTGAAATGTGCTGTCTTTATCTATTCTGCCATCTTAATTCCTCCACTTGATTCTCTCTGACAAAAAAAAATTATCTCCATAATTATAGGTTTGTATTCATTAGTCTAGATAAACAACATCTTTCCCAGAACATGTGTTGGTATGGTATAATATGCCTCATTTATCTCAAGGAAGACAAAGACAGTTCTGCTCCTAGAGCTGGCTGAGCAGTGAGGGCATTTTGAGAATGCTCTCTATTCAACAAGTTCCTTGAACACCCTCAAACAACTATTTTGTTAGAGAGCATTATTTGTGACAATAATTTACAAAAGAAGAGACTTTAGTCAAATTCCTTCTGAGTTTCTGAAAACCTATTGGCATATTTTAATCTTCAGTACATTGAACAATGTACACCAGATGATCATTTATGTATTTTTATTGATTACAGAGTACTGAAGAAATATTTTTGTGGCATATTTAAAAGAAAGAGACCAAACTGCTTGCTTAAAACAATTGGAGATCTACAGTTTAATCAGTAGTAATCTTAACTGAAAACCCTTCCCTGCATCCTAAAACAGTAAGATATTGATAACAATGGAAAAGAAATATAAATTAAGAGTTATAATTACATTTTGTGCTAACTTCAGAGTTTAGTATTTAAGATGTATAAACATGGAGTTTATGCCTACATTAAAGAAATATAATTTATGTTTTTCCTAATTTAGGAAGGCATGTATTCGTATTGACTTCCATCATATGGCAATGAAAGTGGAGATTGGAATCCTGAATTGTACTGATGGTTTGGCAATAGGGGTAGGAAGACTAAACAAGGTTTCAAATTTTAAGATTTTGTTGTTGTTGTACAGGATATTGATTTCAGAGGCATTCTACCTCTGATCTACACCCTCAGCCCTTTTTATATTTTGTTTTGAAACAGTGTCTAGCTAGGTTGCTGAGAGTCTCATTAAGGATCTGAGGTTTGCCTTGAACCTGTGGTCTTCCTATCTCAACCTTGAAAGTAAAGTTCTTTTTTTTAACAAAGCTGGTGGTTAGAAAGGCTACTGGATGATTAGAATATGAGTCAAAACTGCTAAAAATGGATTGACATGTGTTTGATATGGTACTATCACTATAGAATATAACTTATTTGTGATATTTCCTATTTGAAAACATACACAAATATACTTTTGCTTTCATTTCTCTCCAGCTATCATAATCTTTGTTAAATGGCAAATCTCCTCAAAATAAATGTTTATTTGTAGTTCTCCTATTCTCACTTGAAGATATCCCAGTGAGATTTTTCACTCCCAACTACTTCTGTTAAATCACCCACGATATCTACATTGCTAAATCCAATAAAAGTTCTTAGTTTCCATCATGTTTTACTTCTTCTTGGGATTTTATTTGTTAATTAATTCTAGTGTTCCAAAATATTTTTTTCAATTTTATTCCAGGGCAGTTCACTCTCTGGATGATTTTCCTACCTATTTCAATAATTATTTCTTTCAGCTTCTTACCATTTCAACATTGTAGAACATTTGGACATAGACTTTAGATTTATGTTTTCTTCCTTATATAAACCCATTCATTGATAATCATGACTTTAAATATTATATAAATCACAATGACCTACAAAAGTATTTCTCCACCTGAATTTCTCCCCCCAATCCTTGAATTCCAGACCTATACAATACCACCCACTCAATATCAAAAGTCATCTCAAACCTCCCATTTCCCAGACTCATCACATCCCCTAAAGCCTGTTCTTCTTGAAGATTGTTTCCATCTTTCTTACTTTATAGAAAAAATTGTGTATAGTATGTACAAAATGATATTTTGATGTGTGTGTATATATCAAACACATCAAATATATATATATATAATATATATTTATGTATAATTGTTGTAGATTGACTGAACCTATATAGTTCATATATACATTAATTCACATAGTTTCCATTTTTTTGGTAAGAACACTATATCCACTTTCCCAGGATTTTAAAAGAACATATATTTGCAACTCCCTGATTGCTAATGATGTTGAACATTTTTTCATGCATCTGTTGGCCATTTGTATCTCTTCTTTCATGGAGTGTCTATACATTTCAGTTGCCCACTTCTTGATCAGATTATTTATTTTCTTAGTGTAAAGTCTTTTAAGTTCTTTGTATATCCTAGATATTAGACCTCTGTCAGAGGGATAGCTTGCAAACATCTTCTCCCATTCTGTAGGCTTTCTCTTTAAGCTCTTGATGGTTTCCTTTGATGAGCAGAAGCTTTGTAGTTTAATGCTATCCCGGTTATTTATTCTTGTTTTAATTTCCTGTGCTTTGGTGGTCTTGTTGAGGAAGTTTCTACCTGTGCCTATATGATGGAGTGTTGGACCTATGGCTTCTTCTAATAATTTCACAGTCTCTGGCCTAATTTCCAAGTCTTTGATCCATCTCGAGTTGACTCTTGTGCAGGGTAAGAGGTAAGGATTCAGCTCCATTTTTCTACAGGTAGATAACCAATTTTCCCAGCACCATTTGTTGAAAAGACTGTCCTTCTTCCAACGTATGTGTCTGACACCTTTGTTGAAAATCAATTGGCTATAAGTTTGTGGACTTGTTTCTGTATCTTCTATTCTGGGACTCTTCTACACTGTTGGTGGGATTGCAAACTAGTTCAACCACTGTGGAGATCAGTGTGGAGATTCCTCAGAAAATTGGGAATGGATCCACCATATGATCCAGCTATACCACCACTGGGTATCATACCAAAGGGATTGAAACTAGAAAACAACAGTAATATATGCATACCCATGTTCATAGCAGCACAATTCACAGTGGCCAAATTACGGAACCAACCTAGATGTCCATCAACAGATGAATGGATTACAAAATTATGGGGAATATACACAATGGAATTCTACTCAGCAATAAAGAAGAACAAAATAACAGCATTTGCAAGAAAATGGAAAGATCTGGAGAACATTATGTTAAGTGAGATTAGCCAATCACAAAAAAAGAAGGGACATATGTTTTCATTAATATGCGCAACCTAGGGAGTAGTGGAGACACAAAAGGGACTCTAATGACAACAGAGAACCCTCAGTGATGCAAGGGAAGTGGTACAAGGGAAGGGGAAGGGCAAGAAAGAAGTGAATCTATGGAATTACTATCATAAACAATGTGTACATATGAGATTATACCAACATCATTCTCAGTACTACATGTGGGGGAGGAAGGCAGGGGGGAAGGGACACCAAGAGCTGTGTGCATGTATGTTAACACCAAACTGATACTCATTGTGATGTGAGACTACAATGCACCAATAAAAACATTAAAAAAGAATATATATTTCTAAAGACTATATACATATATATGTATATATGACATATATGTGTATATGTCACCATGTTGTACAATAGATCTCTTGAACTTATTCCTCCTATGTAACTAAAATCTTATATTATTTGACCAATATCTCTTCAACTCCCCTGTCCCAACCACCTTAACCCCAGGTAACTTCCAGCCATTTAGTCTATGAGATCAAATTTTTCACAGGTTTGTATTTTTTCTTTTTTTTTTTGCGGAACCGGGGATTGAACCTAGGAGCGTTCTACCTCCACGCTACACCCCCGGCCCTATTTTTTATACTTTATTTTGAAACCGGGTCTCACGAAGTTGCGGAATGCCTCACTAAGTAGAGAGAGAGAGAGAGAGAGAGAGAGAAAGAGAGAGAGCTGAGGCTGGCCACGAACCCAGATCCTCCTGTCTCCTTCTCCCAAAGTACTGGGATTACAAGCGTGCGCCACCACGCCCAGCGGAGATCAATTTTTTCAGATTTTCACATATAAGTGAGATTATGTGGTATTGATTTTTCTTTGCCTATCTTATTTCATTTAACACTGTGCCCTACAGGTTCATCTATGTCATCACAAATGAAAATAAAAAACCTTTTTATACATGAACAGTATTTTACTGGGCACGCATACCACATTTTATTTACTATGCATCCGCTGACGGACACAGGTTGAATCTTAATCTTGGCTATTTTGTACAGTACTTCAATGAACATAGGAATGCAGATATCTCCTTGACATATTGACTTTATTTCTTTTGGATGTACAACCATTAATGGGAAGGCTGGATCATATAGTAGTTCTATTTTTAATTTTTTGAGGAATCACCATTCTGTTTTCCATACCGGCTACATTAATTTACATCCCCACTCACCATGTGTGAGATACCTTTTCTCTAAATCCTTGTAAACAATTACCTTCTGTCTTTGATAGCCATTTAAACAGGAGTGAGGTGATTATTCGCTGTAGTTTTAATTTGCATTTCCTGATGATTACTTATGTTGAGAATTTTCTCATATCCCTTTGACTATTTATGTATCTTCTTTTAAGAAATATCTACTAGGTCTTTTGTCTTATTTATAAATTGGGTTATTTTTATTATAGTTTTATTTGATTTCCTTATATATTTTGGATATTAACCCCTCATAAGATGTATAATTTGTCAAATATCTTCATCTTATTTAGAGCCACATCCCCCTTTTAGCTACATAGGGTAAAAATGTTATTGTTATTCTTGATTTTTATTCTTTTGTATCTTATTCAATTCTGTGACAAATGCTATCATCTTGACTTCAAAAATATATTCAAAATTCAAGCCGGGCATGGTGGCGCACGCTTGCAATCCCAGTACTTTGGGAGGCGGAGACTGGAGGGTCCGGGTTCATGGCCAGCCTCAGCTCTCTCTCTCTCCCTGTCTCTCTCTCTCCCTGTCTCTCTCTCTCTTTCTCTCTACCTAGTGAGGCCCTCTGCAACTTTGTGAGACCCAGTTTCAAAATAAAGTATAAAAAAATAGGGCCAGGGGTGTAGCGCGGAGGTAGAATGCCCCTGGGTTCAATCCCCGGTACCCCCCCAAAAAATATATATATATATATTCAAAATTCACCTAATAATCCATTATCGTGATCCAAGTTAACAGAATTCTTAGACTGTATACTTGGAATAGCCTCCTACTTTTGTATTGTGCTTCTGCTCTTGATTCCTATTGTCCATTTTCACACAAAGCATCTATGGAAAAAATTATCCATCTATCTACCTATCTATCTATCTGACCTCAATATACAGATATATATCTGTTAAAATTTAAAACCACAAAACATCATTCCTATGCTCTAAAACCCATTAAAAGCTTCCCATTTCACTGTAAGAGAAAACAACAACAAAAAAAAGCAAAAATCATTGCGGTAGTCTACAATGTCTTTCAAGATCTCCACCTCCCTCCTTCAACCAAATTACCTCTATTGTCTTATCAAATATTCTTATTAATTCTGCTCCAGATTTTTGCTTTTTAATTACATCAGACAATATCCACCTAAAGGCGTTTGCATCTATAAGTGTCTTTCTTATTTATTTTGTATTGTTTTTGTCTAGAATCCTCTTCTCTCGCACACCCATGCTTTGCTCTCAATTCCTTAGGCTTTGTTCCCCAGATATTTCCTCAGTGAAGCCTTTCCTGAGCATCTGATGTAAATTTGAGCTTGACCTGTTTTTTTAACAATGCCTTTTCCTATTTTTTCTTCTTTTTTTAAAAATCTATGGTACTTACCAATATCTAACATCACATTTCATACTTATTTTTGCTTTTTGTCTTTCTCTTCCCTCTATCATGTGAAATTCAAGAGATCTAGGATTTTTACTTTTTATTTATTGATTGTATCTTCAGAGTACATCACTGAATAAATATGCAATGAGCAAATAAATAAACAAGTGAATTTTGTGAATCCTCTTTTGCTGAAATCATAGATGAATAACTTGCCAATTAGCTAAAACTGTCAGAGCAGGCTCTAGTATACTATAGGAGTAAGAGTATAAGTTTCCTAATCATTAGACATTCTTATACCTTAATGTTTTATGATTCCATAGAGAAAGTGCATATGTTAGGTAAGAGGAAGAAATTATAGAGGTGCTTACTTTTTCTTTCTTCTCCTCCAGGTGGTGATAGCATAGGGCAAAATAGTTGATGCTGCAGAAAAATAGCTCTGTCTCACTACAGCTCAATACAGTGGACTGTGGGAGAACTGGTGCACTCTAAAGCTTCAGGTATGTCTTCCTAAAGGTTGAATATATGAGTGGTAACCATGCTAAAGATGTGCTGTGTAGCCAATGGCTGTCTTTTAAAAAACATAGTAGTCAACTGATAACCATACTGATTAATTTCTTAATGTACAGTTTGATGACAGGAGGTTTTGACTTCGCAGATATATTTGTGAGAAGAAAACCTTCATATCCCTGGTTTGCATTGTTGTAATTTTATTCTTGTCAAAAGCTATACCAACATACATTGCACTAAACTCTTTGGGGATTTATAAGGTTAACAGCCTCATGTGGTTTTCATCTGCTGTTTATTGAGAAGGATTTTAAACAGCAGGAATGTACAGTCCATGTATGCTGGGGAATAAAATTACAAGTGTGTGTGTGTGTGTGTGTGTGTGTGTGTGTGTGTGTGTGTGTAGGGGGACTTGTTAAAGGAAGGGGGAAATATATTTCACTTCTCAGCTTTAGTATGCAAAAATTGACCTAGTTACCTAGGTAGTGATGTTTTATTTCCAGTTCTCAAAATCACTTGGCTCTCTAAAGTACCAATAATACGATAATGCTTTATGAAAAGAGCAAAGAAAAAGTATACCTGATTTTTATCTAGTCATGAAAGCTGATTGAATAGAGAAAAACTGTGTAATTGTGTGGGTGAATTTGAAGAAAATGGGAATTCACAAAAATGAACACTGAATGTTTTCCACTTCCATGCACTGTGAAATAACACGAGATACACCATTATGAAGGGAGCTAGCTGGTGCTGATATAGCCAGTCCTGTATTATGTGGTAAATTTTACTTCTGCCTTGACACCACAAAATATTTAACTGCACAATCCTCTTAAAAATGAGTAAATAAAACTATTTAATATCAGTGGAAGGAAGAATCTCTTGAATATGAGTAGTCATGAATAAGGAAAATGTATGTTAATTGTTGTACTTGCCAACTCTTTCATTAAAAATGCCACATTCTTGCCTAAGGATGGAAACATTGAATTTTGAATTTTATACCTCTGTGATTGGTAGATAATAGAGTGCCATGGCCAGATGGTGAAAAAAATGGCACAAGGTTAAAAAAAAAAGGAAACCTCTAGTCCAGGAGACTTTGTACCTCCAAATAGACTCCAGGGAATAACACAGCAAGGGATTGTATACACATGATAATTTAGAGCAGGGCAGAAAATAGCACAACCAAAACATGATTAAAAATGCATATGCCCAGCAGGAAGAAACACCACTGGGGCTTAGAAAATAGAAAAGATGATAAAGAATATCGGTGTGCTCCATATAAAGCACCAAGACCACCCCCAATTGAACTTAGGCTACAGAGTTGCTGGTGTGTTGGGGAGGAAAAAGAATGTTGTGTTGTTTCATTAAACATTTATCATGCTCAATAATATCTGAACCTGGAAAACCAAGTCCTCTTGATGAAACTTTAATCACTGAAGTGGTAGCTTTTTTTCACTCGGCAAACAATTTTGTATAGCATATAGAGCCTCATGTCATGCATTTTGAAAGGTGGTTTAAGAATATGTACTTACCTAAAGGATGAGTATTGAGCTCATTGGACTCCGTACACATAGATGATATGAAAAAATGGGTAAAAATGGAGTTCTTAACTTGACCTATGAGTACAAGAAAGAATTTTTGACAAGCGTTTAGTCATTGTAGGTGGAATATTATACTTGTGGCAGATTAAAGAGACCTTTTTTGACTCTTTCTTCTGTTTTGTATTTATGAGTGAAACTTTAGTGTTCATAATATTATGCCATGGCAAATATTAGAGAAGCCACATCCATATTAACTTCAAGTTCAGAATATATTTGACTGCCACTCGAAGTCAATAAAGGCCTACAAAATCATGCTATGTGCATGAGTTCTGGGAAAATTGATGAATAGACTAGATCACTCTCCATCTTGTTCAGAATTTTCAATCTATTGTGGTATATAGGAAAGTTAATATATAATTATACCACACAGTTTTAAGTTTTCTAGATGGAGAAGTGTAAAGGAGAATGCAGAACATGGAGAAATGGAAACTAAGCTAAACTGGGGTAGGCAAAGAGGGATGTAGAGAGGCTTCCAGAAAGTTATGTCTTATGGATGGTACACACAGGAAAAATCTACTGGATATAGAAAGGGAATGTAAAGCAGTCTGGTGTGTAGTAAGAATTTAAAGATTTGAAAGAAGTCAATTTTTGAGAATTTTTATTTTGTCTTGTTTTCATGGTGACATAGTATGTAAGTTGAAATAGAAAAAGAGGGCAGAGATGTGGTCATTTTATTAGTCATCTCCTTTGATTCAACAACTTGAAATACATGGTTCAGTTAAAATTATACTTTTTCAGGGCTGCAGAAACTAAGGCTAGTATCTCAAAGTCATAAAGAAACTAGTACCAGTATAGGAATTAGAATCTTTATCTTTTTGCACTGTGCCATGATGTCTTCTGTTCCTGATATCTTTAAATTCCCTCTTTGTCAAACAAATTCTGAAAAAATTGGTTGCAGTTTATGGGAAATAAAGAAAACAATGGAGGAAATATGGTAAAGTCTATCTTGAGGAACTCTCTTATAAGCTGCTGGATTTTAAGTGTGTTAAGTGGCAATACTTTATTGTAAGATAAGATGTGAGACAAATGCCTGGACAGTCCTAGAATCTGAAAAAAAAATTAGTTTCTGAGCATAACCTATAATTTGCATTTGATCTTGTAATTCTAGGATGAAGTAATTACAGCATGTTGCATAAAATTAGGGCTGCAGAATAGTTTTCTTTTATATACTAACAATGTGCAGATGAGAAAAGATGTCAGTTAAAGTCACACTGAGAAAGACAGTGATGAGTTGGCATGAAAAGCAAGTGTATTTTACATCTGAGATAGAGAATAATATGAAATTGAAGACAATGCCAGACTTTGGACATGAGAAGGAGAGAGTGAAGAGTATAGTAAGAAGTTTATATATAATGTCATGATTTGGAATAAAATCTTTGTTTCTTATTTTGACTTGATAAATCTACATGAATAAATCAAGTAAAGGTATTGTAGAATATTTTTATCTGTAAAATCAGAGAGAGAGGAAGGACATGACATTTTTAATTAACTCACAGTGGAATTGTGTGAATCAAAAATAAATCTGGGGAGAGAATTTCTAATATAAAATATTATATAAATAATAAATGTGAAAGGTATTAAGAAAAGGACAGAGCAGAGATAAATCACCACTTAACTAGACTAAAAGTAGGGATGAAATATGGAATTAAAAAAAATCTTAGACGCTAATATCAACTAAGTGAGCAGTTTCAGTTTAGACCTTTTGGAAAGCAAAATTTTACCATAATGCATCAGAGTCTAGAAAATTATTATAATATTTTTCCAGATTATTTTTTGGTGTGTATCATATATTTCATGATTCTCTTCATATTGTATATTTATGTATCACCATTTTACTAATGTGTAAGTTGTTACATATAAGTAAGGTCAACCAGTGACTCCATTTACATATAAATTTATTTTAATGTACTTGTACTTGTTAATTAAAATTACAGGTGGTTAAGGCAAACCTGTGACTTTATTTACATAGAAATTGATTTTAACATATACTTGAATTGGTTAGTTAAGCACATACTTTAGTAGTTTACTCAATGAACAATAATTAAAAGTGATCATATGTATTGGGTCTGAAAAAATAAAATTTATATTTTAAGAAAAATTGACAGAAGCCTCCATTTAGTTTATTAGCCTTTCATTTGCAAAAGCAAATTAATTAACATTGCAGCACTAATTACAATGTAGTTGTGATTATCCTAACACAGTATTTTCATGTGTGACAATTTTCATGAATTAGTTGAAATAGTTTACCATAAGAGTTATGAGAAATACTGTCACACAAAAACTGAGACCTACTTTGGGAGGCGGAGCCTGGAGGATCCGGGTTCGCGGCCAGCCTCAGCTCTCTTTCGCTCTCATTCACTCTCTTTCTCCCAGTCTCCCTCTCTCTCTCTCTACCTAGTGAGGCCCTCCGCAACTTCGTGAGACCCGGTTTCACAATAAAGTGTAAAAAAATAGGGCCGGGGGTGTAGTGCAGAGGTAGAACGCCCCTGGGTTTAATCCCCGGTACCGCAAAAAAAAAAAAAAAAATGAGACCCTGAGACCTTTCTAGTCTGAATTTGGTCACCCCTCCAATGTTCTCCACTTACGCAATTTCTGTATGTCATTTGTATTCTTTCCCATGATATTATCAACTTACATGCTACTATTGTTTTGTTTTGTATTACTTATAAGCAAACTTCCCTGACACCTTATTCAATGTTTGTATCACTATTCTTTTAAGATTCCTTCACAATTCCCCATCTATAACCACTAATAATATTTTTTTTTTGCTTTAGTACACAAGTGCCTCTGTACTATGTGGACCTCAGGAAAATTTGAGTATAAAATAAACATTTTCTAAGATACACTAGATTGTATATAATAGACTTTTCATTGTCTTTCTAAGTCATGAACTGTTGTTATTTATTTATTATACTTTTATTGGTACATTGTAGTCTTACATCATAATGTAGTTCACAGTTATTTCCAATGATAACATTTCTTCAGAATAGCAACTTATTCAAAATTATCTAAAAGGCATTTTATAAGTGTCATAAGGAAAGTAGTTACATCTCTCTGGCCATCCCTTGAATTTCTCATAATGTCATCTCATTCAGAGTAACTATTTTATCTCCTGGTTTCTGCAGCAGTGTATATCTTTAGCTTGAAAGGAGAATTAGTTGTATCTCCTCTGTTAACTAACATTCAGAAAAAACATAAAGCTTTATTGACAAGGTTAGTGTCTACAATGGTAATGATGATAAAGTTTACCAGCACAATCATTAGCAACATCCACAGTACTTCTCTGCCATGAGTTACAGACTTTATCTGTGCTAGGCATAGTACCAAACCATTTGCATATCATCTTCACAATGTGCACAGAAAACAGAAATGATTAATGCTGTTTCCTACCGAAAAAAACAGTCATGGACAAAATCAGTACCTGCTCATGTAACATAGGTTATAAATGGAATTCAGAGGTAATTCTGGCTAACCTCAGTCCATGACTTTGAAAATTTAATGTTTAAATTTGCTTATGAAATATAAGTGGATAGGTGGATTTGATAAATAGTGTCTAGGATGATGCCAGAGAATTTGTATGGATGATACAAATGAATTGTCATTGCATTTGTGAGATTACCTTCTGAAAATTTTTAAAACAAGCAATTGCCTTCATTTTTCAAGGAAATTTTATATGTTCCAGAAGGAAATGTGACGGCTCTGTTCCTTGAGGACTGTTCATGCCTTCTAGCTTGAAGTTAGAATGGCACAAAATGTTTTATAATGAGTTAAAAACAAAACATCACAGCAGCTGGTATTTATATACTAAGAAACCAAGCACAAAAAGATTTTCAGAGAGCAAAACAGTATCCTTTGTGTTTTGAGAGAAATACAAGAAACAGTGATTCAAGGAGCATCTATGTGTTTTATTGATTGGTATTTTAAATACATGTGATATTGGCTCCTTTTGGATAATGTAAATAAGTGTCAACAATTTTGTTAAGAAGTCAGACCCCCAGTAACTTAGCCAGATGCTGTTTCAAATAAATAAATAAATAAATAAAAATAGAAAGGGTTGGGGAAGTAGCTCGGATGTAGAGTGCCCCTGAGTTCAATCCCTAGGAACACACACACACGCACACACACACACACACACACACACACACACACACACACCTCTTAGAATGGACAAACATCTTATCATTGTCATTTAATATATAATGTTTCTGAAAAGAATACTAATGCTAATTCAATAATTTCTCATAAGTTTGCAGGTTAGTTTTTTTTCTCAAATCTTAAATCTCTTCACTCTTCTTCCCCTTGTCAAAGAACACACTTTAAAACCTCATTATATTTTTTCTTCAATTTCACAAATATTTATCATGGCTTTGGCTTTGGAATGCTTTTTCTTTGTGGAGATATGTCCCCTCATTTGCCCTTTCTAGAACCACTTATAGACAAATGCTGCACATGCTAGACTGATTTTTTAATTTATCTGTTTACTTTTATTGGTACCATGTAATTTTACACAATAGTGGATTCATTGTTACATGTACATAACATGGTTTGGTCAATTTTACTCCTTAGTACTCCCCTTTCCCTCCAGTCTCCCTGACTCCCTTCTCTCTACTGGTCTCCTTTCTTTTTTCATGAAATCTCCCCTTCATTTTTTTCCTTTTTCTCTCTAGCTTCCACATATGAGTGAAAACACACAAACCTTGACTTTCTGAGCCTGGCTTATTTCGCTTAACGTAATGCTCTTAAGTTCTATCGATTTTCCTGCAAATGATATAACTTCATTACTCTTTATAGCTAAGTAAAATTCCACTGTGTGTATATACATTTTCTTTATCCATTCATCTGCTGATAGACATCTAGGCTGGTTCTATAATTTGGCTATTGTGAATTGTGCTGCTACAAACATGGATATGTGTGTATCAAAGTATTCTAACTTTGATTCTTTTGAAAAATATAGTTGAGTCATATGTTGGTTTTATTCCTAATCTTTTGAGGAAACACCATGCTGATTTCCAAAGTGGTTCTAATGATTTACAATTTCACCCAAAATGTATCATTTCTTTTTTCCCTCAGTTTCATCAGCATTTGTATTCTTGATCATTGCCATTCTAATTGGAGGGAGATAAAATCTCAGTGTAGTTTTAACTTGAATTCCCCTGATTGTTAAAGATGTAGAACAGTTTATCATAATTTGTTGGCCATTTGTATTTCTTCTTTGGATAAATGTCTCTTTAGTTCATTTGCCCATTTATTATTGGGTTATTTGTTTAGTGTTTAGGTTTTTGATTTCTTTATATATTCTGGATATTAATCCTTTGTCAGCAGAGTAGCTGGCAGGCATTTTCTCCCCTACCATAGGCTCTCTTCACACCCTTGATTATCTTCTTTGTTGTGCTTTTAATTTGATGCCATCTATTGATTATTTATTTTACTTCTTGAGCTTTGGGGTCTTATAGGGAAGTCATTGATTATGCCAATATGCTGGAGGGTTAACCAAATGCTTTCTTCAAGCAGTTGCAAAGTTTCTCTTCTAATTCCTAGGTCTTTAATCTATTTTGAGTTGACTTTTATGCAGGGTGAAAGATAGGGATCTGGCTTTATTATTGTCCACATGAACCCAGTTTTCCCACCACAATTTGTTAAAAAGGCTGTCTCTTCTCCACTGTATGTTTTTGACAACTTTGTCAAGGATGACTGTATCTGTGTGGGTTTGTCTCTGTGTCTTCTATTCCATTGTTCTAGGAGTCTATTTTTCTGGTTTGTTTGTTTGGGGTGGGGGGTAGCCAGTACCAAAGTGGTTTTTCACTCTGTCTCTTCAGGGTCTTTTATGCTTCCATATGAGGTTCAGAACTGCTTGAAACTTCTGTGTGTAAGAAAGCTGTTTTTTTTTCACAAACATCTTGAGCAAAAGAAAAATTGATTCCATTGAAAATAAATGCCTTTATATTTATCTCAGTTTTGATGTAGAATTGAGCCTTTTGTACAGCAAAAATTAAGCATAGGATCATATTTTAAAAATCATTATTATTAGCATAAAAAATTACACATTATCTAACAGTAGGCCTGTCAACAGAGATCCATAAACCACTGCCTACATATGATAAATTTATAATTCCAGTTCCTATACAATTAGCTCTTAACATACCATTCAATTATATAATTTTGGAAACCTTGTATAAATGTGTCTTAGGTTACTTTATATTCATATTATTTTAATGTTAAGTAAATTCCTACTCAACATTGTCAATAACATTAATGAAGAAGAACATAAAACTTTTATTTAATATATAGTCTTCCTTAAGCTAGTAATTTAACAACTATTTAAGTTTGCCTAACAAGTTTTTGAAATGAATATAAAGAGACAAAATTCAATTTAAAAAATGTAACATATTTAACTTCTTTTAAAGAAAGGTTTTGTTTTGTTTTTATTAAAGGAGTGGATCTTGAAACTGCCTTTAAACAAATTGTGTGCTATATATCTACTTCATTATATCATGTACAGCAGAATTAAAAAAGACCTACTTTGATAATGCAAAAAAATTTTAATGGAAAAACTATAATTTCACTTGCCTTACTGACTTACATTAAAATTGATATAATTTATAGAGAGGGAAATAGGCTAACCAGTTGGCTAAAATAAGCATATCCACGGGAAAATATTCTGCTTTAAATAGCAATGCAAGTTACTATTGCAATATTATATCTAAACTTACTGACCCCATTTAAGCTACTAAAGACTACAAAGATAATATTTTTAGGGGAAACCTAAGAAATATTTCAAAGGTTTTCCCAGGGCAAAAATATTACAAAATACTATTCTCTCAGAGATTACATGGATGGAAAGACAGAACGATAGATAGCAGCAATCTTTCTCATATGATGCCTTGTCATTCCTAAAATATCTCTCAAGTGTGTACCTTCTAAAGAGAAGGATACTCTACCCTACCATCATACAATTATTCTCTCTGGGATATCATTGTTGATATGGTGCTATTTTCCAATCCAGAGACTTTGTTTTAAATTTTGACAGTCAATGCAGCAAATGTATGTTTTTCATATCTGGTCCAAACACCAGGAAACAGTGTTGCTTTTAACTTTTATGTTTTATTTCTTTTGTTAAATTTGGAATCACTGCTTTATCTGTCCCTGTCTCTACTTCTCTACTTTCTTTTTATATGTTTATTTTCAACCTTAATAGGTGTGTGTGTGTGTGTGTGTGTGTGTGTGTGTGGGTGTGTTCTCAGGGGCATTCTCCCTCCAAGCTACACCCCCAACCCTATTTTGATTTGAAACAGGGTTTGCTAAGTTGCTGAGGATCTTGCTAAATTGCTAAGTCTGGCCTTGAACCATTATTTATTTTGATGCTCAAGTTGTCATAGATTTGTTCCATGGGAATGTCTTTGAATCGGCTCTTCTGTGCTTATGACATGTCTCTATTATTCATTTAGCATGTCCTCACTTTCTGATATGAGGTATTCCTGGATAATAAGTGCACATGGCATTTAGAATCCAAGAACATTTTGAAGTAAATATAAACAAGTCCATGCCCATAGATAAATATGAGTGAATATATGTATATTATATATTAATATATTTTAATGTAAATATATATTATGAACATAAATACATATTATATATTACATGTGGTATATAAAACATATATGTATATTTATAATATATGCTGTGTATATTATATACATATAAATGCATACATAAGTATATGTTATACATTGTATGTGTATATATACTCAATTGTTTTTCATTGCAGTAATTACAGTCTATGATGTAGTTGTAAATGCATAATTAGGAAGTACTGAACAGCTGATCTTAAAGTAATTACAGGACCAGGTCCCTGTGAACCTCTGATCACAAAATTGTCATCAACCAATCAGTAGATAACCTTGTTACATGTGTATTTATATGTTAAAGATACCTTATTTGATAGATGTTGTTGACTCAATATTGAACTCAGAGCCAACAGTATCATAACTCATGCTTGAACAAAGCCTATCTTACACATATTTTCTCTGTGAGGCCCATCAAATTTTTGGATTTAGGAACACTAGATTATAGTAAAAATAAGTATTTTTGTTTAGAAATAAAAACTATTATGAGAGTCAATGGACAGAGTGGGGAAGCATATTTCCAATAATATAGCTAACAAAATACTCAAGAAGCTGTATACAGGGATAATGTAAAACACAACACAATAGAAAATATGGCAAATTTCTCTGGTGATATGGTAAATTCAGGTTACAACTAATATCATATACTACCACAAATCCTCCAGAATCCTGAAGATAAATCACAATAATAATAAGACAAAATAATAATAAGACAAATATATCAAGTGACATAGAGGATTAAAAAATAATAGCCTTCATGTACTAGAATGTTCATAGTCATAGCATTATATGATATATTCACAAACATGGGAACTAATCAAATACTTCTCAATAATAGAATGGATAAATTAATAGTGTCATAGTCACACAACATACATGAGAATTAAATAACTAAATTATGCAACAACATGGCTAAGTTCCATGAACTTAATGTGGATTAAAACATGCCAACCATAAAAACGTACATGATGCATTACTGCATTCATATATTGTGCAAAAACATACAAAAATGTTTTAAAATATAGGATCCTGGCTAACCTTTCAGTGAGTAGTAAATATGAGGGAAGCCAAGGGTTGACCTTGCAGGTATGAATAATATGTAATTTCTTGACTTTTAATGCTATTTACACAGATATATTCATTCGCAAACATTTATTCTAATCTCTCTGCTTCCTCTTCTAATCCTCTTTGGTGCCATTAAAGAAAACCATCTATAATTCAAATCTCATGATGTTAGTGCCCTATTTAAAACACATGTGGTTGCACATATTTCCTTTGCCTGGAAGATTTCACCTACACCTGACTTTAATTCCTTAAAACTCGGTTCATATGTTAGCACTTCATGAATTCCAAGTGACCATCCATGTCCACAGACTACTGTGTGCTTATATCTGATATATTAGATTGAATCTAAAAACCCCAAGTTGCAGGTAGCAAAAGATTTGTCTCTCTATTAATCAGTATAAGAATACATTCATCTCAAAAAGGCAAAATTAAGTTTTATAGATACATTATTCATTAAAAATCTTTTACTCTCATATCAATATTTAAATTCAAGCATTTAGAGATAGTATGAAAAACTCTTTTTTCTATTCGACCAGAAAATTTAATACAATATTCTACAGAGTCTTGTTTGTTTTCATTAGTTGAATACTTTCTTTAAACCCAATTTGTTTGTAGGGTCTATCTATTATAACTGGAATCCTGTTGTGTTCTGGGTGGTTCATTAGAAGCAGTAAGTTCTAGTGAAGTTACTTCAAATAACTTGGTTCCGTTTCACTTTGAAAATCATTTTAGCTTGGGTACACTGAAGCAGTTGTATAAAACTAGGATGTACTTGCTTATGTAATTCTTTTTTTTTTTTTTTTGCAGTACCGGGGATTGAACAACGCAGGGGCATTCTACCTCCGCGCTACGCCCCCGGCCCTATTTTTTTATACTTTATTTTGAAACCGGATCTCACGAAGTTGCAGAGGGCCTCACTAAGGAGAGAGAGAGGGAGAGAGAGAAAGAGAGAGAGACAGAGAGAGAGAGAGAGCTGAGGTTGAGGCTGTCCGCGAACCCAGATCCTCCGGTCTCCGCCTCCCAAAGTACTGGGATTACAAGAGTGCGCCACCACGCCCAGCTTTATGTAATTCTTTATAGTGGTGGGCTAGCATATAAATTTTACCACATCTATTAGATTACCACCGTTTGGGGATATTCTGCTCATTTTACTTCTTAAAACACTTTCTATCATCACAGAAGACTTTAATAAGTTCTCATTAATATTATTTAATGATGCATAGTAAATAAAGTAGGTTAAATCAGAATAATAGAGAAATCCTTTATGTATGAAATGTCCTCAATTCTAGAAGCATAATAGTATGAGGGACAGTAGTCCCCTGATATAGTTCACTGATAGAGTTCAAAATGTGCTGTGTGAGCTGCAGGCTGTAATAGACAAATTAGAGCTAAGCAGAATTTTTGAAACCAATGTACAGAATTTTAGTTTTCCAAGTAATTCAGATTTTATGTTTATAATTAGCCCAATCTGCAGGTGTTAAATTAGCAGACAGGGAGCCTATTTACTGGCCCATAAATGTCAAAGAAGCATATTGAAATTGATAAGAGAAAAGCAAAGAGAATTATGGAGATGATATAAAGCTTAAACTTCATTCCTCTGATCAAAATTGCCTAAATCTACAGAAGAATTTTTAAGAAGATATTTTATTTTCTGTGAGCTTTCTGAGGAAGAAAACAATAAATGAAGAGAAGTTGTTTTCTTTTTATGTTGCTCCATATAACTCTCACTACAGAAAAAAGGTATAATGTGTGAATTTACATTCTTGAAGGCCATAAATTAAAATACAAAGGCCTTAATATCTATATCTTTCATATAACCATCTACTGGATGATGTAACTGTGTGCTGGGTCTCCTTCAGTGGCTCGTCTTCACTTGAGGCCTCAGTCCCAGGATGTTATCATAAAATTTAATTTCAGACTCTTGTTTGCTAAATTTTTTAGTACTTTGTTTTAAAGGTCACTCCCATTAGGCATTCACATCTTTAGACAGAGCCTGATGCATTTTGGAGTTTCAAAATCTGAGCTCAGTGATAAGTGTTTTAAAAATGTCATTCTGGAAATATAAGAAAAAAAAAACAAAACTATTGCTTTGGAATAATTATATTTTTATTGTTATAATATTGTGATACCCTGGAGAATTATTTTTAATATTTGAGTCTTAAGAGCAGGAAAAAGAGAGTTTAGAAAGATAATAACGATATTAGGTGATCACTTTGACATCAAAAGGTTTTCAGTACATGGTAAAGTGGAAAAAATGACATGGTCATAGTACTTTTAAAATTTGGATGTTTTCTATGGATTCTTCTAGAAGATTCAAGGAAGTACATGAAAATTAAATAAATGTGGTGTCATAGGAAGCTGATTGTTGCATAAATGGTACCACTTCTCTATCAAAAGATTGATTATTAGACCTCTATCAGAGGGATAGCTTGCAAATATCTTCTCCCATTCTGTAGGCTTTCTCTTTAGGCTCTTGGTTTCCTTTGATGAGCATAAGCTTTGTAGTTTAATGCTATCCCACTTATTAATTATTGTTTTAATTTCCTGTGCTTTGGAGGTCTTGTTGAGGAAGTTTCTACCTGTGCCTATATGTTGGAGTGTTGGACCTATGCCTTCTTCTAATAATTTCACAGACTCTGGTCTAACTTCCAGGTCTTTAATCCATCTCGAGTTGACTCTTGTGCAGGGTGAGAGGTAAGGATTTAGTCCCATTTTTCTACAGGTAGATAACCAGTTTTCCCAGCACCATTTGTTGAAAAGACTGTCTTTTCTCCAACGTATGTGTTTATCACCTTTGTCAAAAATCAATTGACTATAAGTTTGTGAACTTTTTCTGTATCTTCTATTCTGTTCCACTGGTCTATGTGTCTGTTTTTGTGCCAATACCATGCTGTTTTTATTACTATAGCTCTGTAGTACAATTTGAAATCGGGAATTGTGATGCCTCCTGCAAGATTCTTATTCCTGAGAATTGCTTTGGCTATTCTTGGTCTTTTGTTTCTCCATATGAAATTAATGACTGATTTTTCTAGATTTGTGAAAAATGATGTTGGTATTTTTTTTTTTTTGCGGTACCAGAGATTGAACCCAGGGGCTTTCTACCTCCGCGCTACACCCCCAGCCCTATTTTTTATACTTTATTTTGAAACCGGGTCTCACGAAGATACAGAGGGCCTCACTAAGGAGAGACAGAGAGAGACAGGGAGAGAGAGAGAGAGAGACAGAGACAGAGAGAGCTGAGGCTGGCTGCGAACTTGGATCCTCCGGTCTCCGCCTCCCAAAGTACTGGGATTACAAGCATGCACCACCACACCCAGCTTGATGTTGGTATTTTGATAGGGATTGCATTGATTCTATAGATCATTTTTGGCAGAATGGCTATTTTGATAATATTTATTCTGCCTATCCAAGAGCAGGGGAGATCTTTCCATCTTCTAAGATCTTCTTCAATTTCTTTCTTCAGTATTTTATAGTTTTCACTGTAGAGGTCTTTTACCTCTTTGGTTAAGTTTATTCCTAGGTATTTGATTGGTTTTGAAGTTGTGAATGGAATTGATTTCTGGATTTCTTTCTCAGTGGATTCATGGTTGGCATATATGAAAGCTATTGATTTTTTTAGGTTGATCTTGTATCCAGCTACTTTGCTGAATTTGTTGATCAGCTCTAGTAGATTTTTGGTTGAGTTCTCTGGGTCTTCTAGATATAGGATCATGTCGTCTGCAAATAAAGATAATTTTAGTTCTTCTTTTCCTATTTGAATTCCTTTGATATTCTTCTCCTGTCTTATTGCTCTGGCAAGAGTTTCGAGGACTATATTGAAAAGGAGTGGTGGTAGTGGGCATCCTTATCTTGTTCCTGTTTTTAAGTGGAATCCTGGCAATTTTCCCCCATTCAATATGATGTTGGCTTTGGGTTTCTTATATATTGATTTAATGATGTTAAGGTATGTTCCTTCTATTCCGATTTTCTGTAGAGTTCCTAACATGAATGAGTGTTGAATTTTGTCAAATGCTTTTTCTGCATCTATTGAAATGATCATGTGATTCTTGTTTTTAGTTCGATTTATATGATGAATAATGTGTATTGTTTTGCGTACGTTCAACCAGCCTTGCTTTCCTGGGATGAAACCGACTTGGTCATGATGTACGATTTTCTCAATATGGTTTTGAATGCACATGGCTGGTATTTTATTTAGAATTTTTGCGTCTATGTTCATTAATTATATTGGTCTATAATTCTCTTTTCTTGAAGAGGTCTAATATCTAGGATATACAAAGAACTTAAAAGGCTCTACACTAAGAAAATAAATAATCCGATCAAGAAGTGGGCAGCTGAAATGAATAGACACTTCACGAAAGAAGAGATACAAATGGCCATTAGATACATGAAAAAAATGTTCAACATCATTAGCAATCAGGGAGATGCAAATCAAAACTACTCTAAGATTTCATCTGACCCCAATAAAAATGGCAATCATTAAGAAGTCAAACAACAACAAATGTTGGCAAGGATGTGGGGAAACTGGGTCTCTTCTACATTATTGGTGGGATTGCAAGCTAGTTCAACCACTATGGAGATTAGTGTGGAGATTCCTCAGAAAACTGGGAATGGACCCACCATATGATCCGGCTATACC
>PVJS01011923.1:0-13918 GCA_004027185.1 Glis glis
TGTGACTCTAGAGCCCTTTGCCCTGGCTGCCCAGGCCCCAGTCAAGTCCAGCACACCTGCCCCAGCCCATCAGAGAGGCTGGCTCCAGGTGGAGAAGCAGCAGCCTGTCACTAGGTGTGGCTCCTCCCACTGCAGGCTTTCCAGTGGGCATTGGTGGGCTTGTCTGTCCAGTGCCCCCCATGGGCCCTCCCGCCTCCCCACTGCAGTGACAACTGGGGAGAGCCCCTCCTCCTTCATGGCAAAGGTCAAAGGCCAAGTCACAGGGGGCCCTGTGCTGTTGGACGCCACCACCCTGTCATTTTGCTGCCCACCTGGGCCTGGAGAGATCGCCCTCATCCTCAGAAGTGGAGGTCTTGTCCGGCCCGGGGTGCCGGCTGCTGTGTGGGTCCCATGGGTGCTCTGGCTCTCTGTGGGTGGGGTTTTAGAATTCCTCTCAAACCTCCAACCCCAACGCAGGCTGGAAACAAGAGTGTCACAGCTGCTTAAATGTCCAGCCCAAGCCAGGCACGGTGGTGCATGGCTGTAATCCCAGTACTTGGGAGACTGAGGCAGGAGGTTCTCAGGTTCCAGGCCAGTGCGTGGTACCTTAGGGAGGAGACATAGCCTCAAAATAAAAAGGGCTGGGGGTGTAGCTCAGTAGTAGAGTGCCTCTGGGCTCAATCCCTAGTACCACAAACGAAAATACACAAAAAGTCCAACCCCTCTGCACAGCCTTTGAAACCAGGACCCTAAAAATGTCCCCAGATAGGCAGCCTCGCAGTCGCGTCCTCTGAGGAGGAACTGCAGACGCGTCCAGACAGGACCGGCTTCCTCATTGTCAGAGCACGGAGGCCACAAGGGTGGCATGCGAATTCTCACCAGTACGCTGTTCTCGGGGGCCGCAGTCCAAGAGCTGTGGGTGCAGCCATTAACACCCCGCTTTTCTCCCGGGGGGCCGGCTGCGCCTGCAGAGTGTGTGTTCGTTCTTAATTAAGCAGAGGGATCCACACTTGAGCTGTGACGAGCTCCTCCCTCTTTTACCCGGTGGGTCATCGAATCCCCAGACAGCGGGTCCCTGAGAGGCACAGGGTCCATGGGGAGTGAGGACGGCTGTTATGAGCACCCTGGCCTGGTGCTCCACCCCTGCGGCCTGCCTGGCCCCACCTGCCGCCCATCTGCCCCGGGTGAGACAAGATTGGGTGCCCTGAGATGAGGGGCCCACAGTCTGCTCCATCTAGACCTATGGTCAGCCCTGGTGCTGAGGCCAAGGACGCGGCCCCCTTAATCCTCTCTCCTGAGTGTCCCCCCTGCCCCACTTGGGGCAGTGAGAGACCTTGGTTTGGGCTTCTGCACCTGGTCCTGGTCTGCCACACAAGTCCCAGACCCGGTCCCTCCAGTCTCTCTGCTCTAGCCACACACCGCTAGTGAGTATGGCAAGACGCCGGCCGGGCTGGGGCTCAGGGCCAGGCGGGCACTGAGGGGCTGAACAAGACCTGGCTCACCAGAGTGGGTGAGAAGCCTCCAGTGTGGCTGGAGCAACATGGTCAGAGCCACAGACGTGTGGCAACATGAGGCCAAGGTCTGGCATGGCAGATGATAAATTCCCCTGCACCGCCCACTGCAGGGCCCTGGCCAGAGGTTCTCTGATCAAAGTCCTTTCCCACTGGCGGGTCCAGCATTTGCTCCCTCCTGCCTCCCCTGGGCAGCCTCTAGAATCTGGCACCCTCAGCAAGGAGCCGGCACGTGGGAGGGCATGGCCAGAGTCCAGCCCAGAGAACAGGGTGGTCCGGTGGCCCTGGGCAGCAGCCAGGTGGGCTGGGCTGGGGCTGGGGGTTACTTGGCACAGCCTGGGTCTGGGAGGATGCCATCCCAAGAAGAAAGAAAGGACAACTTTCTGCGTGCCCACTGCCCACCCCCTACCACGTCCCCTCCACTGCCCGTCTCCACAGTCCAGGCTGGCTGGAGGCGCTTTGACAGATGGATGGACGGGTCAGGGTGGAGCTGCAGTGGCCGAGGCCCCTCTCACCCGCTCTATGCATCTGCCCAGCCCCGCCGCCAACAAGCCTGGTGTCAGGTGTTTAGTCTGTGCTGTTTTGGAAAGAATTCAATTAGTTTTAATTGGTACAAATTTAATCAATTTTAATTAGTTTGAACTAATTTTAAAATCTTAATTAGTTAAAAGTCAGGGTTTTCACACAAGAATCTCAGACTTCAGGCTTCTCTTTACAGGTTGGAAGCACGGCGACGACGCGAGGCCACATGGGAGGGGCCGGCCTGCAGGTGGCCCAGCCCGCCAGCACTGCCACCTCTGTCCTGAAGCCACCAGCTTGCCATCCAGGTCCAGACCCCCCGCTCCCCTGGGGCGCATCTCCCAGACGAGGAAAAGGATGTGCCCCACTGATGAACACCCGCTGCCCTCACCTGCCACACTGCTCCTCTCCATGGGAGTGTCCTCGGAGCCCAAGGGGACACTGTTAGTGGCTGCCCAGACCCTTGGGTCCCTTTTTCCAGATCTGCGTGCCCCTGCCCCCAGCTACTGCATTCTTCACAGCTTTGATCCATGACCTGCAACCTTTGGAGGGCTACAGTGGCCCAGAACCTCAACCCTGCCCCCTCGCCTGGCCCTGGACTGACCAGGATGGGCAGGACCTCCAGCCCCAGAGTCAGTGTCCTGGACCCAGGTGGGCACTTGTCCTTGGGCTCCACACTGTCCACAGTCAGTAGTCCTGGCAGGACTACTGGCAGGAGCCCAGGTCAGCTAGGGCCTCCCAGAGCCGGGAGGGGGGGTGAGGGTCCCAGGGAACATGGGCCTGATGTCTCCCTGCAGAAGCCTCAGGGGCTTTGGGGCTGGGCCCGTCACCGCATGCCGGTGAGCATTGCCTTTCTGAGGACAGAGTCCCCCATGACCACAGCTGCTCAGTTCCATCCTCAGGGTCCGTGACCCCATATCTGGGGCCCTGCCTCAGCCAGCACTGCCACCTACAGAGCCACCAGGGACTCCCCGGTGACAGGCAGCAGGAACAGGCAGCAGCCTGGCATGGTGGGTGTAGTGTGGGGATGAGCCTCGCAGCGCTTGTCTCTAGGAGAGCGCCCCGTCAAGTGCTCACTGCCCCTGGAACAGAGCCCGCCTGACAGGAGGCATGGGGTGACATGTCCCAGACCCCTGCGCCCCTGCTCCCAGCTATGGCCTGTACCTGCTACCCCTGCCTGTGGCCCTCCAGTCCCCCACAGTCTAGGCTCACATCTGCCCACAGGCTTCCAGCCTCACCCTGTCACCGCTGACCATCCCCGGAGCCTCCTGCCCCCTGGTGGCCACAACCCTGACAAGAGTCCATCTCAAAAACATCAAATTCAAAAAAAACAAAAAAGAAAAGCAATTTCCAGAGCCATAGCAGATTTAAAACTGAGCTGGGTGCAGTATTGGGTAGATCTGGACAGTAGGAGTATAGGCGCATGTCTGTAATCCCAGTACTTGGGAGGCTGAGACAGGAGGATCACAGGTTTGAGGCCAGTATGTGATAACTTAGTGAGATCCCGTTTCAAAATAAAAAATAAAAAGGTTTGGGGGTATAGCTCAGAGGGAGAATCAATCCCCAGCACCACACACACACACACACACACACACACACACACACACATAATTTAAGAGTGGTCAAATACTGGGACACCATATTTTGGAAATATGAAGCCCTGGTCTTGTGACAGGGACTTCTCCTGGGGCCGGGGCTGGCAGTGCTGACTCCAGCATCTTACTACAAAAGCATGGAAACTAGGCTTCAGGCAAGAATTGGGTAGATCTGGACAGTAGGTCTAAAGTAAAATAAGCTGGGAGTACTGGCTCGCGCTGGTAATCCCAGTTCTTGGGAGGCAGAGACAGGAGGATCTCAGGTTTGCAGCCAGTCTCAGCAACTTAGGCTCTCTACAACTTAGTGAGACTCTGTTTCAAAATAAAAAAAATAAAATAGGGTTGGGGATGTAGCTCAGAGGTAGACCCCCCCCTCCCCTGGGTTCAATCCCCAGCATCAATCAATCAATATAAAGTAAAATAAAATAGGAAAACCCTCAACACTAAGAAAAATTCTCACCTGTTAATTTGTCAGTTCTAACAACAACAATAGAATCCCAGTATTACTAGCAGTAGCCAAAGGGGCCACAGGCAAGGTCACGCGATGATGGATACACAGGGTGGTGCATTCATACAGTGGACTACGGTTCCACCTTACAAAGGAAGGAGACTCTGACACCTGCTGCAGGGTGGATGGACTTCAAGGACATTGGCCTAGGTGGAGTGCCCAGACACAAAAGGACAAACGCCACCATGTGCTTCTGTTGTGATCCAGGGACAGGAAGCGGAAGGTGGGCCTCATGGCTGTTGGCGGGGGGACTGGGAGTCAGTGCTCCATGGGGACAGAGTTTTGGATTGGGAAGGTGAGAAGGTTCTGGAACTGGATGGTGGTGAGGGCTGCACATCAGTGCGAAGGGCTTCACGCCACTCGACTATGCACCTAAAAATGTGAAAATGACGAATGTTATGCTATGCATATTTTACCACGATTTTTAAAAATATAAAATAGCAATGACAGCAAGGGGTGGCAGGAGGATGGGGCCTCAGATGTGTTCACAACAACGCGCATCTGGATGGATCTGAAATGTGCAGCATCATTTCCCCCTCAGCCAGCGGGACGAGCCTTGGGCAGTCACGACGTGAAAGGACCCCCAGATCTCACGGGAGGCCCCTCCTGGAAAGGAGCCCACACAGGGCAAGGAAGCCCCAGAGCCCTAGCCTCGAGCTCTGGGGCCATGTCCAGGGCAGCGGCCCTGAGCCCCCGTCAGCTGCCTCGTGGTCAGGGTGGAAGGCGGGTCCCAGCCGCAGGGCCGAGTCTTCGGGGCAAAGCAAGGCAGGGAATACTTAGGGTGCCCTGGACGTGCACTTTGGAACTCGAGAAATCCGTCTCCTTGGGTCTGCGGGGAGGAAAGGGCTTTCAGGGCCCAGGGCTTGTGTGAAAGTGGGTCCTGAAGCACTCTCCACCAGCAGGGACACGGAGCAGGGGTGGTGGACAGGCCGGTTCTCTTGCCAGCAGCCCGCAGGCACTCCTGAATCAGGGCGAGCCTTGGGCCCAGGTGGGCCGCAGTACCAGCATCAGGGAGGCCGGGAGCCACGCCAAGGGGGGCTGAGACCCTGGGCTTGGCCCGGCAGCCTCTGCCTCCCATGGTCACACCTCCTGCCTGTGACTGTGGGGTGGTGGCTCACTGTCCCTCCTCCCAGGAGTTTCAGGACACTCCTGCATCCCTGGGGATCAGGGTGGGGACCGGGTCTCCCCTGTAGCAGTGCTGGCCTCCCTCCAGTATCCTGGCCCCACAGACCGCCTCAGGCACAGTGCTCCCAACAGCGCAGCCACACTGCCCCCTCGTGGCATGACGCTCACTTGCTCCCACCGGAGGTCATTTCCACCAGGGCTCTCTGCTCCTCCCAGTTTGCTGGTTAAACAAGCAGTAAACAGCACATGGTTTGGCCTAGGTAGCCCGGGAGCAGCCCGCATCGCAGGGTCCCTTAGGGCATGCTCTGGGGCCGCACCTGTTCAGTGTTCCCCAGCACGTACCTCCTCCTCTGGGTCCTGGACCTGGCCAGGGGACAGTCCCTGCCTTCCCAGAACTGCATTCCAGGGGCCTGGAGGGGCCTACAGGAGACATGCAGGTCCTCAGGTGAGAGAACCAGGATATGCGTTTAGGAGGAGAGGGCAGGGGAGGGATGCAAGACCAGCCCACAGACTGCCTGGTCCCAGGCCTCAGACAGCAGAAACCCACGCGTCTTCCTTAGCTGTTGAGCTGTGGTGGTTCCTGACACAGCACTGCAGGGACAATGGCTAACTGTGAAGTAGGTCAAGGAGTCTAGCGCTCACTTGGGTACCAGCCAGTCACTGAAGGATAGGATGTAAACAGCACCGTACACAAACAGATCTCCCTGGATACGGCAACGCTCGCAGTAGAGCATGCTCGATAAGCATGACTTATTTCAGATTTTTGCTTCTGAGTAGCTATTTCTTTCATTCTTAATGGATCCGCCTTACAACTCTTCTAATTAAGTCTCTGGCTTTGAAATAATCATACACAGTTGTAAGAAACAATACAGAAAGAGCCTGGTACCCTTCACCCCACTTCCCCCAGTGGTAAACTCTTGGAGTTTTATGGCACAGCCACAACCTGGATCTACCAGCCCTACAAGAAAGGAAGAACAAGCCAGGTGTGGTGGCGCACGCTTGTAATCCTAGTACTTTGGGAGGCGGAGACCGGAGGATCAGGGTTCACAGCCAGCCTCAGCTCTTTCTCTCTCTCTCTCTCTCTCTCTCCCTGTCTCTCTCTGTCTCTCTACCTAGTGAGGCCCTCCGCAACTTCGTGAGACCCGGTTTCAAAATAAAGTATAAAAAAAATAGGGCCGGGGGTATAGTGCGGAGGTAGAATGCCCCTGGGTTCAATCCCCGGTACCACAAAAAAAAAAAAAAAAAAAAGAAAGGAAGAACAAGGGTCCCGTCAGGAAGGAAAGGAGCCCTCAGGCACCCTCCCTGAACTTGAAGAAGCCGACTTGCTCACCCTCCTGGGCAGGTCCGCCAGGTTGTGAGTGTTCTGAGATGACTCTGAGGGAACCGCCTGTCCTGCCCCTGGCCGGGCCTCACAGCAGGTGAGTGGGGTGGCTGAGAGTCCGCTCCCGGCGGGCCAATCACAGCTCAGGAGTGACCCTGTGGTCCTCTGAGCACTGAAAGCCAGGGCTTGTGGGACCTACTGTTTCTCTGGGACACTCCTGGGCCGATGTAGCCCTCACGAATATCTCTGACTCTTTTGGGTCCCCTCCTGGGGACACCACCAGTGTCCCAGCACAGCCACCTCAGGGAGGGAGCTGGTCAGGTCCTGGCCAGGATGCAGGATTAGGAACAGGGTGGACCACCTTTGTGTAGAGAAGCAAACCCACCCTGTGTCATCTATGAGGGGCACTCCGAAACAGCCAAGGGAGGCTGCACACAAGGCCGAGAAGGGCATCTCTGCCAGCAAAGCCGCAGAAGGACACTCACGTCGAAGAAGCAGAGGTCAGGGTGGACCGTGAGAGACAAGGAGGAGCCGTCTCTGAGGAGGGGACTAGAGAGCACATGGCGCCTGAAGGGTGGGTATGCCCGGAGGGCATGAGCATACCTCTAGGGGTCTCAGCACAGCTGTAAAAGTAGACGGTGCCTTAGAGCGCACAGGGAAGACACGGACCATACTGTTAGCCATTTGGATTTTATTGTTTATATACAACACACTGTGCATAGAGAATATATATATTTTTTAAAGCCCATGAAAAAGTTTAAAAGATGACCTGAAACCAAGCCCCACATCAAAACAATTTCAACAAATGAAATTGTTTAGGCCACATTCTCAGAGCTTACCTTTCTAAAACTCAACATTAATGGAACAAAAAGTGCAAAAAACCTGGCACTGGAGAGATTTTAGTCATTCTTCCAACTGAGTCACGAGTCAGCAAGGAAATCACATCCTGGTGATAGGGTGATTAGCGCAGGTCACAGGCGTCAGCGCCCCAGGCAAAGGAGCACTCGCGGAGAATTAATTCTTAAATGGCTTCTGTTATTTCTTAGTTTTATTATTCAAATGGAAGAAACAGCAGTTAATTTAGCAACTAGACCACAAGGCAAACATAATATAAACAGAAGAACTTGAAAAAAGAAAATAATGAGAAAAGCAGAAATCAATTCATTAATTAGAAAACAATGAAAACTTGATTTTTTTTTAAATCCAAAAGGCAGTTCCTCAAAAAGTAAAATAGCATGAAACAATGCTCTGGCAAATCTGACCAAGAAATAAAATAAGAATGAATGTCCAGCATGAAGATTGAGAGAGGACGGTATCCAAGTCTTGGGTGGGACCATGGAGGAGAGGAGGGAGGGCCTGCACGCCCCTGCTACACTGCGCGTCAGAATGGAGAGGGACATTCTACCTCCGAGCAATCCCCAGTACGGCAAAAAAAAAAAACAACAACAAAAAAAAAAAAATGGAGAGGGAACATCCAGTCATGTAGAAAAATATGAAGAATGAAGGCGGCATGGAGAAAAATGAAGAGCCGTGCACAGAACACACCCACGGCACACGGAACAGTGGCCCACAAGCCCCGCTGACAGAAGCCCAGCTGCACCTGCGCCTTGAGGAGTCTGCGCAGGGCAGCTGCTGGTATTAGTTCTGCCCACGGCTGCCTGCTGCTTAACGAAATTCCACTGGAGAGCTAAGACTAAGAGTCAAGACGCTCCCAACAAGAACCCGCCCTTTACCTCCACTGTGGTCCCGTCCACTCTGCAGCAATGTAGACAGTGCGGTGTGGACGGGGCCAGGTTAGGGTCCACGGAAAGAAGGGAGCCGGCCAAGGCCCTCACCTAAAGGACGGGAGAGAGCTGGAGGGGCCCACGTGGTCCTGTGGGGCGTGGGACACACCCTTCCACAAGGAGGAAACAGCTCCAGACCCCAGAGGTCTCGTGGAGGCCAGGGGAGGGGCCACCCTGGTGGGCCAGTGGGAGCGACTACGATGTGGAGCGCCTGGGACCGGGGAGCATGCCCGGGATGGAGGGTCTGTTGTGGAGGCCATCATCGTCCCGTGCCGACCACTCCTGGAACATCTGAGTAGGTCAGTCTGGGGCCCAGGGAGAGCCAAAGCTGAGCTGCAGGAGGTCCGCAGCCCGGGACTGCAGCCTGGGCTGGGAAGGGGCAGCGCAGGGAGTCTCCAAGTAGAGGACATGGGGTGGAGATACCGGTGGCTGGAGCACACTGCACCTGCATCCTGCACCCAGGGCTCCAGGGTACTGTGTCCTACTTACAACCAAGGGCCAGAGCACCAGCACCCTGCTAGCCACTTCACCACACCCCCGACCACCACCCATGGCCTCCCCAGGCTCAGTCTCCAGCTCTCCTGGATGCCCAGGGTGACACTGCCTTCCTTTCAGGGTGCCTTTCCTGTTTCTTCCTCATGACCAGCTCAGTCAGCACCAAATCCTAGGAGGAGAAGGAGGAACAGGCTTTTAAAAAATCAATTTTATTGAGGTGCAATAAATTGTGCCCAGGGAAGCATGCGGCTAAATGCACTGTGACAAATGAACACACCTCTTGACCACCACACCCATCAGACACAGGGCCTCTCCATTGCCCGGGGCCCCCAGCCCTTCCCAGCATCCTCCCCGCCACAGGCCAGCACTCAATGCTACCTGCCCTTGTCTCACCCCGTAGTCCTTTCTGGTTCTTCTGAGAAGTCTCCACTGCGTGGAGGTGCCGCGTGTCTCTATCTTCCATCTCCTAATGTATGTTTGGGTTGCTGCCAGGTTTCAGCAATTTTAAACAGAAACGGGGCAGACCTGTGTGCATGAGCTTCTGTGTGGACATGGCTTTACTCCTTGTGGGCAGCTGCCTTTGGGTGGAACTGTGGGTCGTGTGGTGGATGCACAGCCAAGCTCTGGCATGACCGTTTTCCAGAGTGGACGTGCCACTGTAACTCCCACAACTGTGCCACGTCCCTGCCAACACTTAGCATCGTCTGCTTTTTGTGTTAGACTTTCTAGTGGGGGTGATGTGGTCCTCACTCCTTGAGGACAAGTGATTATGATATTAGACATATTTTCACATACTAATTACTCATTAGTATATCTGTTAAGTGTCTATTCAAATAGTTTGCATATTTTAAAAACTGGGTAATCTTCTTATGTTTGAGCTGTTATTTATGTATTCTGGAAACAAGTCTTATATCAGATACACAGAGTATGAGTATTTTCTCCTGGGTGGCCTGGCTGTTTGTTTAATGGTACCCTTTGAAGAGCAGAGGTTTGATTTTAGTGAAACCCAGTCTGGTAATTCTTCCTTTCATGGATTTTGCTTCCTGTACCCTGAGAAACATCTGGTGGCCCAAGGTTGGGAAGATGCCCCTGATCTCACCGTCACTCGCTGCCGTAGTTTCGGTGCTGAGGGTCACTCAAAGGCCCATGTGTCAAAGGCTTGGTCCCTGGTGGAGTGATAGGGAGGTGGTGGGACCTTTGAAAGTTGGTTCCAGTGGGAGGCCTTGGGCCACTGGGGCGTGGCCTAGAAGGAGGCGGTGGGGGCCTGCCTCTCCTCGCTCTCCTTGGCTCTTGGCACAAGATGAGGGTTCTGCTGCACCACAGGCTGCCATCACGTTGTACTGCCAGAGACCAGAGCAACTGACCTGGTCACCATGGACTGAAACCTCCAAACTGTGAGCCAAAACACACCTGTCCTCCTTAGAAGCCGATCGTCTCAGGCATTCTGTTATAGTGCTGGAGAGCTGACTCTAGCACCATAACTATCTATCTATATATATAAAAACTAAAAATATATAAAGTGTTATACATATAAAGTGACTGCTATTTATATCATCACTCTCTGTCCAGTAGAACTTTCTGTGTTGATAGGAACATTCCATCTCTGAGCCACCAGCTGTGTGTAGTTAGTAAGCCCTAGAAATGTGGCAGAAACTCAATTTTTAACTGAATTTTAATTAATTTAAATGTAAATACCCATATGTAGTTCATGGCTACCATACTAAACAAGTGTATGTGTATATGTGTGTGTGTGTGTGTGTGTGTGTGTGTGTGCATGTGTGTGGTACTGGGGATTAAACCCAGGGGTGTTCTACCACTAAGCTACATCCCCAGACCATTTTATTTTTCATTTTGAAACAGGGTCTCTTGCTAAGTTGCTGAGACTGGCTTGGAACCTGAGATTCTTCTGTCTCAGTCTCCCAAGTACTGGGATTACAGGCTTGCCTCACCTCACCCAGCTACAGTTTTAGCTTTTAATTTTGGGCTATAATCAATTTCAAATTGGTGTTTGTGAATGGCATGTGATAAAGATGCACATTCTTTGTGTGTGTGCGGTGCTGGGGATGGAACCCAGAGCCTCGTGCATGCTAGGCAGGCACTCTACCACTGAGCTACGTCCACCCTCAGCCCCGATGTTCATTTTTATCCTGCGTGGCGATCCAGTTTTTCCTGAACTATTTGATCTAAAGGCTATCCTTTCCTCCACTGAATCAGGTAGACTATCTGCTGACAGTCGTCGTGTGGGGGCGGCTCTGCTTCTGGATTCTAGTCCCTTCTTGTCTCTGTGACTATGAGCACCCCCCCCAGCTTTGCTCTTCTCTCTCCAAATAGTTTTGATTGCTGTAGATCCTTCATGTTTCCATATCAGTTTTAAATCAGCCTCTCAATTTCTACAAAATAAAAAGCCTGTTGAGATTTTGATTGGATTGCATCAGATCTACAGAGTATTGGGGGAAGAATTCTCACCTTAATGTGCTCCCCAATCGATGAACGAGGCATCTCTCTCCGCCTGTTTAGGTACTTATTCTCTCAGTAATGTTTCATAGTTTTCAGAGACACTCTCACAGCAATGCTCTGTGGTTTCAGTATAGAGGACTTGCACATTTTTCATTAAATTGTTAGGTATTTTACAATGTTTAGATGTCATCGTAAATGGTGTTTTTACATTCTGGTTTTCTAATTACTTGCTGTTGGTATTTATAAGCACAGTTGACTTTTGTCTGTGAACTTTGTATGCTGTGACCTTGCTAAACTGACCCTGGCTCTGCTGAGCGGTGGCAACGGGTACAGGAGATGCTGCAAGGCTCTCACAGCCAGCCGCGTCCTGGAGACAGCGTGCACAGGGGTACCTGGCTGAGTGAGCGGCAAGCAGACCTGTGCGTAACGTGCACCAGCCTGCACGCGACCCCACAAGGCCCTCCACGTGTGCACAGCCCATGTGTCCATGGTCTCTGTGTGCATGTATCTGGGTTTCTGTGTGTTTGTGTGTCTCTGTACCCTGTGTGTGTCTGGGTGTCAACAGGTAGTCTAAGCCTTGCTTTTGCAGACATAGCTGGCAGGGTCCCTCCAGCACTAAGCATCAGCCCAGCTTGTCCTGGCCCTGCTGTGCTCCAGGGACACCTGCTGTGGCCTCAGGCCTTGGCTTCTGTCCTCCCCACACAAACCGCTCAAGGAGTGTGAAGTGCCTGTGCATGCTGCTGCACACATATGTGTATGTGTGTGTGTGTGTGTGTGTGTGCGCGCGCGCGTGTGCGTGTGTGTGTGTGTGTGTGTGTGTGCATGTGTGTGTGTGTGTACACAAAGCCCATGTTGGAGGCTCTGGGCAGGGCAGAACTTCAGAAATCGCCACGCCACTGACCACACCCTACTCACTGCCCTCCTTTCCAAGGTCCACTGTCCACTTCTGGGTGTGCTTGTCTGTGTGTCTGTGCTGCCTCCCCATCCTCCTCCTGCCTCTGTCTCTCTGTCCCTGATTCTATTTCCTTGTCCGTCTGTCACCCGTCACCCTCACTTCTCAGTCCAGGCCCACGTCTCATTTGGCCAGGGTCAGCTGGGCAGCTGGGCTCCCCTATGCCCTCATCGGGCATTGTGCAGGCTGACCGCGGCCCCTCTGCACTCAGGGCAAGGGGCTCCCGCCTTCCTCATGCAGCTCCTCAGCTGGTTCCAGTCCCCTCCTTGGGGCGTGCTCTGGGGGACAACAGTCCCCCTGCTGGTGGGTGAACTGGAGGGGCCTGGGCAGAAGCCAGGTGGCACCACCGGGGGCTCCACCTCCTGCTGCCCCGGAGCCAGAAGAAGCCCTCTTTGGGAGACGAGGGAGTGGGTGATCCACCAAACCCTGTTAAAACCTGGCTCAGGACATCTGAAGTCCCCCAAGGCTGGGGAAGGAAACAGGTGTGTCAGCCCAAGACCCAAGCTGTGTCTCTGAGCTGAACCTTGTTCACAGAAAGCCCTGGTTCAGACTGGGGGGAGCCAGGGTTCCACCACCAGAATGCACCTGCTTCCAAATCCTGCCGGGCTGCTCTGGGCCTGCAGCTGTGACGCTGTGGGAAGGCTGGCTCTCGGGGAGCCCTCATTCAGACTGTGGGATACTCAGCCAGGCCTTCCCTGGCTGAAGGGGGCTGGTGGGCCAGGCAGGCAGGACATTGGTCGGGAGCACCCTGGACTTTGGGGAGCACTGACCGAGTGCAGTTGCTCTCTCCCTGGTGGGAGCAGGTGCTGTGGGGGCTGCGTTTCAGTCGCATTCCCACCACCGTGATCTAGATACCTGACAGTCACACAAAACTTAGAGGGAGGGAGATTTATTAGGGCTCACGGTTTCAGTCCACAGGCCCGGATCCGAAGTATAAACAGCAGTGGTGGCAGCAGGAGACCTCATGGAGGGACGCTGCTCTCACATCACGGAGGCTGGGGGGGGGAGAGGGAGGAGGGGGCCAGAGGACATATATAGTCCCCAGGACCACACCCCCGTGACCCACCCTCTCCACCCATGCCCCATCTGCCTATGTCGCCACCCAATAGATCCAATTAAATTATTAAGCCATCGATGCATTTATCCGCTGATGAGATTAGAACCTCACGATTCGATGATTTCACCTCTGGGTGTTTTTGCACTGCCCATGAGCGAGCATTTCCAGGGGCTGTTCCAGATCCAAACCATAGCATGTCCTGCTCAGCCTCTACCAGGACCTATCTACAGTGGGCCTGAGTGCCCTGGAGGCATCTTGGCTGGGGGAGGAAGTGGGCAGCTATGCTTGGCGACTTTCAATGAGCCCCGTGGGCCAGCGGCCAGGACTAACCCTAATCCTCAGGAACCGCCCTGCACTGGCAGAAGCGCTGCCTGGAACTGGGCACTGTTGGGTTGGGCTGCAGAGCCCCCTTTGGAGGGGAGGGGGTCTCTGTGGGCCGGCAGAGGCCAGGCACCACTGTGGGCAGGCTGGGAAGGCTGGGGCTTAGCACTTGGCCCACCATGATCCCTCCAGTCCCTGGCTCCACCCCAGAGCCCAGCCCTTGCAGGAGACAGCCAGGCGTGGTGGCACACGCTTGTAATCCCAGTACTTTGGGAGGCAGAGACCGGAGGATCC
>PVJS01011923.1:14018-44878 GCA_004027185.1 Glis glis
TAAACCTCTTTTTTTTTTTTTTTAGATGAGGATTTGTCTAAGTTGCCCAGGCTGACCTTGGACTCTAGGTCCTCCCGATTAGCTGGGACACAGGAGTGCCATGGTACCAGGGGCCTCTCAAAGCTTGCGAGGCCCGAAGCGTGGACTCATTCCCCAAATGACCGCTCACTCCCAAATTGTTCTGCTAAATCTCTACTGCCGCGAGCGGACACTTGCTGATGCTGGTGTAGAGTCCTCCTGACGCCAAAGCCTGCGGCCTGGATAGCAGGCTCCAGCCGTGCCCTTCCACGTCCCAGAGTGGCTGGGCCTCGGTGCTCCTTCCTCAGAGTAGCTGCTTCAACAACTGTCCTCGGGGGCTGTTGGTTCCTGAGGGACCCTTCCCTCCCCCTGTGTACCCCACGGGGCTAGCTCCAGCAGGACTCCTGGGTCTGTGGGCCAGGGACACCTGCCAAGTGGCTGGAAGGAGGCGCCCCACGTTTCTCCCAGTGCTCTCTGCAGTCTGGGCCTGCTGCGCTTGCCCGAGGGTCCATCCTTTCTGCCTGTAGGTCAGACTGGGTGGTAGCATCACCGCTCCATGAGCCTGTGTGTGTGTGTGTGTGTGTGTGTGTGTGTGTGTGTGTGTGTTTGACCTGTGCTGCCTGACCTGTCTGCCTTTACCCTGCTTCTCCTCTACTTCCAGTAGCAGCCCCCGTCCTGCTCACTGAGGGCATGCTGCCTCTTCCCCGGCAGGCCACTCGGGAAGGAAGGATGGATGCTCCTAGGCTTTGTCCTACAGTCTATCAGCATGGCCTGCAGGTGAGGGGACCCAGCACAGCCAGGTTGGGGGGCACTGCAGCTCCTAAAATTGAGCTACCTCAGTCCCCCACTTTCAAGCAAGTTAGCCCCCCCTTTTTTGCGGTACTGGGGATTGAACCCAGGGGCATTCTACCTCTGAGCTACACCCCCAGCCCTATTTTTTTATTCTTTATTTTGAAACAGGGTCTCACTAAGTTGCAGAGGGCCTCACTAAGTAGCTGAGGCTGGCCATGAACCTGCGATCCTCCTGTCTCAGCCTCTCAGGTACTGGGATTACAAGCCCGCGCCACCACGCCTGGCTCAGTGATCCCCCTTTTAAAAGTTCATTTGTTCAGCCACCTAGTAATACCCTATCTCAAAATAAAAAATAAAATAGGGTAGGGCTGGGGGTATAGCTTGGAGGTAGAACTCCCCTGGGTTCAATCCCCAGTACCACAAAGAAAAGAAAAAAAGTTCCTCTGGTATTTGTTGCTGCTGTTTTGTATGTAGGGAGATGCAGGCGATGGGACCAGGTCTGGCTCAGCAGGTAGCCACTGAGTGACAGAGCCTGCACAGGCTGGGGAGGGGGATGGGCAGGCAGAGCCCTGTGGCTCCCTACACACAAGGACAGTGCAGCAGCGCAGGTCAGGGAGTCTGTGTCCATGCTGCACCTTATGGAGGGGGAGGGGCATTTGTCCCAGACACCTGCCCTGGGGCTGCTTCCATGGCTCCACCCCCAGCACCCAGCCTCCTTGACACTGGCCTGGCCAAATGCACAGAGCTTCTTGTCCAGTGACTGGTGGCCAGTGCCTGTGCGGGTACTACTGAGGGCCAAGTCCAGAAGGTGGGGCAGCCTCAGGCTGGGGAGGAGCAGCACTGGTGGGGAGCCGGGGTCCACACCCAGGACCCTGAGTTCACACAGGAAGCCACCCGCACACCTCCTTCTGTTTCCATCCAGCCGGACTTCCTGGTCATTCCTTTGTCCTTGGCCACTCTCCCTCAGCTTCCCATCTGCTTTGCTTTCCCCCTGATGGGCCAGGGCAGAGCAGACCCCTGCTGGGCACAGGCAGGGCGCATTCAGCCAACCCCAGGGCCTCTCGAGAACAGCTGCCTGCCAGTGCCCCCTCCCTGAGCATCCTGCAGCCCTCCAACCTGCCAGGAGCCTGGGGGAGGGTGGACCTTAGCTCCCTGCCCCAGTTCAGAGCCTGGCTGGTTCCAGGTCAGAGGGTGGACGGGGGTCCTGGGTTGCGTGGGGTCTGGGATTCTCCCGTCACAGCCATGCGCAAGCCATCGGTGCCCTTGTTGGAGCCCACAGCGGCTGGCGCTCAAAAGTAGGTCAGGGCTGATTCCGCCAGCGCCGCTGAAGTCGCAGTGCACCGCCTGGCCAGTGCCCAGGTCCCTGGTTAGGAGTGGGGGGACTGCCAGGACCGAACGTTTTAAAAGACTCCCTAAGAAAGTGCGAAGAACCTGTGGTCCTGGAGCGCAGGCGGGGGTCTGGGGCGGGCTCCCTGGGGGACCACGATCCCAGGGCCCAGCTGGGGTCAGGGGTGGGCCAGGGAGGGGCATGGGTCCCAAGGCCCGGCGGGGGTCGGGGGCGGACCCGAGGAGGGCCTCAGTCCCAGGCGGGCTAGGACCAGCGGCAGGGAGTCGCCTCGGTCACAGGCCCGGCGGTCACAGCTGGGGAGGGATTAGGGAGCGCCGCCGGGGCTAGTCGGGGAAGGTCCTAGACGTCCGCCCCGAGCTGTGACCAGGCCCACCGCCGGCCGGGTAGGGACTCTGGCAGGGGGATCTTGGCGGGGTGGCCTGGGGGCTGGGGGCGGGCAGGCGGAGAGGAAGGGGTGGCGAGAAAGAGGCAGGTGTGGGGGCGCACAGAAGAGGGGCAGAGGTACGGAGGGGGACGGGGAGAGGGGCGGGCAGGGGACCGAGGTGGGGGCGGTGGCCGAGGGGCTGGGGACCCAGGGGGCGGGTTGTGGCGGCCGCGGCACCAAGGGACCGACCGCGTGACCCACGAGGTTGCGAGGTCTGGAGAGCGCGTGCGCGCCTCCTGGGTGGGCGTGGGGGTGTATGCCCGTGGGGACGCTCCTGCGGCTGCGCGCCCGCCGCGCGCCTTTTCCCCAGGGGGCGTGACCAGGCGAGGAGGCCACGCCCCTCCCTGCAGTCCTCGCGCCCGCCGCGCGGCACTGTGGGCGCTGTAGTCCGCGTGTCCGCGTGCGCCCGACCCAGAGTGCTGCTGCGGCCGCTAAGCCCAGGTACCCGGCTGGGGCCGTGGGCCGGGTCTGCAGAGGGCCTGGGGGGCGGTGGAGTAAGTGCGGGGCGAGGGCCGGGGGCTGTGGAATGCCAGGGGTCCCTGGGTAAGTGCGGGGCGTGGGCCGGGTGTCGGGGTCCCTGGGTGAGTGCGGGGCACGGGCTGGGGTTCTAGAGTGTCAGGGTTTCCTGGGTGAGTGCGGGGCAGGGGCTGGGGTTCTGTAGTGTCCGGGGTCCCTGGGCGAGGCGGGGCACAAGCTGGGTCTGCAGGGTGTCAGGGGTCCCTGGATGAGTGCAGGGCGCGGGCCAGGGTCTTAACGTTGGATGCGGGGAGTCGGGCGCTGTGGGCTGTGTGGCTGCGGGGCGTCCCAGTACACGGTGGCAGGACCACGGGTTCCCTATGGTAATTTCCTGCCTCGCTGGCTGGTGGGGGCTGTGAGCAGCAGTCCTCTTTCGGGGCCGAGTCCCTTCCTCTGGCCAGGGGGGAATTGCGTGGACCAGCCTCCGTGCTGGTGCCACTGCCTCGGCCACCTTTGAGCACATGCAGCGCCGGCGCTCCACGCTCAGCCCTGGCGTGCTTCCAACAGCGTTGTTGTCGCGCCTGGAGATTGTAGGTGCCCCAGAGCTCAACAACTTCCCCTTGGAGCAGCTCTTGGCACGGGCTCCAGCAGGGAACAGGAGGTGTTCCAGGTTGGGCAGAATCCTGGGAGCCTTCCCCAAGTGGTCTTCCAGCATCAGGAAACCACTTCCCAGGGGCCTGTCAAGTCCCTATCTGAATGCTCCTGGGGAGGCTGGCCAGTGGCCCAGGTACATACTGTGTCTTCAAGGGATTCCTGGCCATGTGGACATGTCCACCCCAGGCAGGACCTCAGGACACAGGCCAAAACCTCAGCCTGCCCTGGAGTCCAGAATGCATCTATAGGAAGCAATTTCCCACAGTGAGGCTGGGATAAAGTCCTCAAGGTGCCTGCTGGGCCACCCTATAAAGAAGTGTCCCTCCCCCGGGTGACTTGAGGAACCCCAAGCAGCCTAGACAGACTCAGCAGAATGCTTGCCGCTCTGGCCAGCGGAGTGGCCTGGGCACTCCAGGCTGGGAGCCAGGCGCACCACACCTCAACCCTGCCCATGCTGCCTTTGGTCTGTGGACTGCTTTCTTCAGGGAGGCCTTTAACCCCATGTTATGGCTAGCTGTGCTGGGCAGCCGAGGAATGGTGCTTCTCTGATGTTTGGACCTGTGGTCAGTGATAGCCAGAGGGCTTAATTATACTCAGGAGCACTGAGCTCAGTCACCATACTGCGGACGAGTGCAATGCTTTTTCCTTTTCCTGTTTCTACTGGCAGGTGTTCAAAAAATGTAAGGAACCTACTGGCAGGTGTTCTAAAAATGTAAAGAACCTCCCTGGTCAGCCTGGAGAGGTAGCTGGTTTAAAACAAAATTAGAGTGACATTTGCTTTTTCTATTTTAATCTTAGGGTGCTGAGTGATGGGGAGGGGGCACCCCCCGGGCCAGGTGCTGGGGTGGTAAGAGGGAGGGACAGTGGGGCCCTCCCCCATGACCCTCTTGGTGGGCCGGTGACTCCTTCAGTTGCCTGGAAATTGCATGGGGCTGGGTCGGAGTCAGGGCCCTTGGGGTCCAAGCCCAGCCCTTCCACCTGTTAGCTGTGAGCTTCCATTCTTGGTTTCTAAGATGGCAAACACCCAGCGGGACCCCCGCCTTTCCTCCTGGAGCGGGTGGGCTCTGCAGTGGAGAGGGGAGGGCTCTGCGTCTTAGCTGTGTGTGCTGTGTGGAGTGATGTTATGAGTACCTCAGGGGAGTAGAGTGGACTGGCAAGGAAAATGGTCTTTGGGGCCCTGGCCTTCCTGTTGAGACCTTCGTTGACCTCTGACCTGCACAGGGGGTTTCCTGGGGGAGGGCTGCCTGGCCTTTCTTCTCAGAGGCACTGACAAACAGGGCCTCCCTGCCCTGGGTTGCGAAAGGCTGTGCAGGTAAACACGTTTGGACTGTGCACTCAACATTTTTTTTCCATCAGGGGTCAGTGTTAAAAACAGACTTCAAGTAAGAACTTGGACCTTTGGCCCGCTGCTGTGGAGTAGCCAGCACTCCTGGGACAGGCGGAGTTCCCCCCCAGCCTGCTTCTCAGTTGTGATGTCCTCTGGCTGAGCAGGCACTGGGCTCAGGGAGGTGGTCTAGGGCTGTGGCATTGAGGAGGGCCTTGTGTTGATGGGAGGAAAGACTTTTACAACTCTTGGGACAGACGTCTAGAGCAGGCTGGAAGTGGCTGTGTGGTGGGAGTCGGCATCTGGCAGCTTCTTACTTCTTATCATTTCCTTGTGGTTACCCTGTGCTTCTGTGTGCTGGCCTGTTGACTGTGCAAGGACAGGTCCTCTTAGGACAGGTGGGCCACCTTTGTCCAGAGTGGGGCTACCTTCTCTCATAGAGAGTGGCCCTGGAGTCCCTGGAGCAAGGCGGGGAAGGGAGCCTGTGTTCATGAGGGCATGCGCCACATTCCTGTGGGGACCCTGCCAGGAATCTAGTCCCTGGGGCATCTGGACTTCTCTGCGGAGCATGTGTTTATGGAGAGAATCCAGGTGTAAGGCACCATTCCAGGTAGGGTGACATGCCAGCTGCCAGGCCCAGCTGTAGACTTGGAGCATGGACCCCAGAGGAGGAGAAAGTGTGCGTGCCACAGAGCCCACCTTGTGGGGATACGTCTGGCCCCTTAGCAGTAAGGTGTTCCAAGAACAGAGGTGGCCCAGAGCCCCCCGCCAGCCCCCTGAGCCTCTTCACCAGGATTTCAGAGCCCCTTCTATGAGGCAGCAGCATTCCCAGTGGGCAGGAATGCTGGGAGGCACAGGCAGAGTTCATGGCAGCCTTTCTCAGGAGGCAGCTTTGGGTGCTACCAAACAGGCCCTTTGGCCAGCCCTGGCCCTCCATCTCCAGGTGCCTGCAGACCTCTGCCCAGGCCAGCTCTGTGGGAGGGTGCTGCCTGTCCCTCATGGAGGCCAGTGCTCTGGGGAGTGAGACTCTGCGTTTGCGTCATAATCCTGGAGCACAAGCTGGATTCTCTACTTCCTGGGGGGCCATAGGCCCTTCTGAGCATCAGTCGGGGGGGGGGTGCTGCTTGCCAGATGTTCACATGGCTGCTCCTGGCTTCCCAACTGGGCCCCAGGATTCTGAGAGTGGCCTGTCCAGGTGTGCAGGTCACCTGCCCTGGCTTACCTGTAGATGTGCACCCCCGCTGTAGATGGGCCAGAGGGGCAGGCCCCTAGGCAGCTCTTCCTGCAGTTTAAGAAGCCCTGCCCCAGAGTTTGGAAGCCCCAGGAGTCAAGGCTGTAGAAGTATAACTGAGTGTGCTTCATACTGGAGTCCGAGAACCGCCATTGCCTCGATTCCTAGTGAACACCGATAAGGAATGTTCCTGTGGCTTCTGGAGAGGGTACCTTTCAAACAGGGTGTGTGTGTGTGTGTGGGGGGGGTGAAACTCAGGAGCTCCTGAGCCTACAGACTGGGCAGGGACCCTGGGTTTAGTTCAGCCCCTGACCACCCACTTGGGCGAGTGCAGTTGCCGTGGCCCCTGTGTGAGCTGGCCCAGAGTCCCGCGTGGAGCTGCACGTCAGGTGTGCTTAGCTCTGCCTGAGGCCTGCCCGGCCTCTCCGAGCTCCCAGGGAGGTTTGGAGAAAGGGGCCAAGAGGGTGGACCTCAGCGCTTGTCCAGCTGAAGCAGGCGTCCTTGGGCAGCTCTTCCTGGGGTGCTGGGGAGGGCCCTCATCAGCCCCTGCCTGGTGCTTGTTTTCCTTCTGACCAGGCCTTATCACTCCCTGGGCCCCTGCTGTGGCTCTAGCATCTCTCCAGATCTCCCCTCTACCTGAGCTCTCTGGAATCTCACAGCAGCTTGTGTCCCGGCCCTCCCTTCCCGCAGCCCCCCTTCTTTAGGAGTCCTGCCATTAGCCCTGCGTTCTCCCTTGTCACAGAAGTGTGTATGTCGGGATTTAGAAGACTGAATCCTGGACGGTCCTGGCAAGTCTGCCCCACAGCAGGCCCCTGCAGGTCACCTCGCTTTCCTGGGCTTCTGGGTCCTGTGGGGGATCGGGGGCACTTCCAGCCTGAGAATTCTCAGCCCAGGGTCCAAGTGCCCGTCATCTGGTCCCCCAAAGCTCAGGGTAGCTTTCTTTCCCCACTGCTTGAGGGTGGAGGGCATTCTCCCCAAGCCAAGACCCTCTGCAGACACGTGTGAGCCCAGACAGGAGGGACAGGGATGGGCGGTCAGCCCCATCTCTCCTGCAGCTCATGTCCCACCAACGTCAGCAGTGGTCCCCCACTCTCCACACCCCTGGCTAGCCAGACAGACTCGAGGTGCGGTGCTGGGGAGCCATGGCCAGCCTCCGCACGCTTCTCGTGGCAGTGTGCTTCTTGACTTAAATCAGTGCCTTTCACGGAAAACCGGCAGCGTGTGGCTTATAGAGGCGTGGGAGTGAAAATAAGCCGCAGAGCGACATGGGATTGGGATCAGTGTGGACGTGACTCCTGCCCTCAGAAAGGACAGTTACAGTGCACGAGGTCTCTTCTCACCACACCAAACGTATGGAGCCTTTGTCTTGGACAGAATCAGGAAGACAGACACCAGATAAGACAAAGTCCTCCTGTGTGCCCCATCCGACCTCCCAAAGTGCCCCTGGGTCTGCGCAGGAGGCCACCCTTGGGGGACAGCAGGCTGGATGGAGCCACCTGTGACTGGACTCGGGTTCGTGGTGAGGAAAGCTGTCATCCGGGGTGCTCCGTCTGGAATGTCAGGCCACCCCCCGGCTCTGGCTTCTGGCTGCTTCTCTCCTGTGACGCTGGGTCCCTGAGCTTAGGTCTGGACCTCTGCTCTGTCACCTGCCCTTTCTCACGACTTGTTTGGCCCATGGCTGCCCTTAGTCCCTGGAGGGCCCCTGCGTCTTGCGCTGCTTCTGCCCAGGACCCACCCAGAGGTTGTATGGCCTGTGTCCCCCACCACCATTGCTGACTGCCTTGGTGCGCCAGGTGCATGCCTGGTGTCCCAGCAGAGCGGGTCCTCCTGGGCCCTCTTTGGCCACCGCGGGTGCTGCCAGGGCAGTAGCTTGCATGGGACATGCTGCGGCCGACACCAGCTGTGGGAGCCAGCTGTCCCTGAGACCTGTGGGGGAGGAGGCGTACCCAGTCCAGCAGCCGTGGCCACGCATTCAACACAGTCTGATGTGCCCCAAACCCCGAATTCTAAATGTTATCCATCTAGTTAATAAAGTAGTTATATAGCTAATTAACCTTGTGTTCATTGGGGACCTTGGGGACCTCGGAGGTGGAGCCAGGCTGGTCTGGGCCCAGCTTTGGGCTCCAGGTGATGCTCAGGCCAGTGGTCCAGGTTGAGGACATGGATTTGGGGTGTTGGATCCTAACTGAATGGCAGGCTGAGCTCCCTTCTTGGGATGAAGGAGCGCTTGTGGGCTGTCTGTGAGCTGTCCTGACTCTCAGTTCTTCTTCCAGGTGCTGTGTTCTCCTTGGTCCCTACCAGGGCTGTGTGTGGGCCTGGGCGCCATGGCACCCTCCGGCCAGGAGGAGGAGAAGCAGGCACCTGAGGATGGACCTGGCCGTGAGCTGCAGTCATGGCGGTGCCTGGTGTTCTACCTCTGCTTCTACGGCTTCATGGCCCAGATGCGGCCCGGGGAGAGCTTCATCACGCCGTACCTCTTGGGGCCCGACAAGAACTTCACACGGGTGCAGGCAAGTGGGTGTGCGGTGCAGGGGTCATCGTCCTTGGGCGGACAGGGGGCAGCAGGGTGGGGCTGGGAACTCTTTTGTTCGGTGCATGAGTAACAGAGGCTGGGGAGGGTTAGTGGCTGTGTAAGATTACAGGGGTCCAGAGGGGACTGGACTGGGTCCCGCACCTCACACACCCTGCTTCTAGCATTGTCGGAGGCAGGGCCCAGCCTTGATCCGTAAACCAGGCCAGAGAAAAGCTTCATTGGGTTCTATAGAGAGGGAGCCCAGGGCTCTGAGGGTTAGGGTACAGATGAGGGGGTGCTGCCCCCTGCCCCCTGCCAGGCCAGCTCCTCCAACATCCTGGTTCAAAAGCCCACGTCCAACAGGGTTGTAGCAGCTATTTGTCTAAAGAAATTATTGAAGGAATTTTTGTTTTACTTAGTCACGAGGACAGAGAGTCCTATTGAAACCCTGCTAATAAGCTTATGTCCAGACATGAGGCTCAGGGCTCCACTGTGTGCTGTGTGGAGCACGGCTGGACAGGAGGGGTGTAGCACACCTCCCTCACTTGCTGAGCGGCCAGACAGCTTCTCTGCTCCTGGCCGAGGGCCACTGTCCACCATTGTTATTTATAGGAACAAATATGTGTATTGAAATAAGAAAATGATTGCACAAATGTTTCTAAATCCTGCCTTCCTGCCCTCTCATATTTCACAAAGTACATTCCAGGGGCTAAACCATTCCAGCCGACCTGGGATGTCATCAGGATGGTGGTCACAGGCTTTGCCCCCCGGCCCCAGCGTCCAATCCTCTGGCCTCAGCCCCTCTGGCTGCTGGAGAGGCCCAGAAGCCAGGAACTGGGCAGCCCCTGTCCCTGCTGGGCCTGTATCCAGGAAGTTCACACAAATGGTGTTTTATGACGCATCTTTTGGAATCTGCCTTTCTGCCCGTCTGGGCTGGCCTTACCTGAGTCTCACCTATGATTGAACCACAGACCATTTTCTAGCGCTTTACAATGAGGTGAGCAGGCGACTTCTGCTTTTCGCCAATCCAGGGAATGCTTTGGGTGTGGGGAACTCATTAGAATCATCAGGTGTGGGGTGCAGGGAATGTTCGGGAATTCTTCAGTGAGGGGTGCAGGGCACATTCCAGAATCCTCAAGTGAGGGGTTCTAGGGATGTTCTGCAATCCTTGGGAGAGGGGCCCTGGACACTGTGGCTCTGGGCTGGAGTTCCAGCTCACCCGGTTGGGTCCTGCTTCTGTAGCGTGGGCCGATGCTGTGTGAACTGGTGCCTCTGCCCACCTGCAAGCCGGCACCCGGTGTCCCACTTCTCCACCCCGGCAGGGTTGCTGGCTCTCCTGGCCTTGGGACTGGCTACCTGGCAGACCTCCTGCTCTTGCTTTCTGTCTGCTGGAGTCTTAATCTGATCTGAACATCAGCTGGGAAGCCCTTGCCCACCCTGAGTTCACTCACATGCTCCTGTGAGGAGCTGCACTTTGGCTGCAGTGTGTGTGGGTGGGGGGTATAGCCCCCACTCCCCTCTTTGGAGGCCCCCATGCTTCGCACTCTCCTGATCCTTTCTCATGCCCTGTCTGCTGACCCCATGCCCAGATCCTGCCTCGGCGCCTGGCCCTGCCGTCCTTCTGCCCTGAGGCCAGGTGGATCTAGACCTGGGCTCATTTCTACCCCTCCCGTGCAGCCTGGGCCCTGTCCAAGGCCTGGGGGAGTGCTGGGCTGTGCTGGGCTCTGGCCAGTAGGTGGGCATCCTGTGTCAGAGCCAGGGTTACTTGACAGATGCCACTGCCCACTGGGACCTTTGTGAGTGCCCCTCCCCAGCAACCTTCCAAGTAGAACCCCAGTCCTACTTCTAAGTCGCAGCCCAGGGCCGGGCTCCCCTGCTGTCCCCCTGCCAAGCCTGAGGGAAGTAGAACAGGTCTTAGAGGAGGGGGAATACTCCTGGGGGGTGTTTGTGGCTCCTGCCAACCCTGCTCCTGGCAAGGAGAGCTCTATAGCTGGAGCCTAGAGTAAGACCAGAGGTGCCATGAGGGCCTGGCCTGCTGGCCCAGCTCCTGGTTAGAAGGGGACATGGCAGGGGGGGAGGGTTAATTCAGATAAAGGCTCCAGGCCACCTTTTCTAGGGAGTGTGGACCAGGCCCTCCCTCCTGCCTGTCCTTTCCGTGCTGGGTGCAGACCTTTGTCCTGGCATGGGGGCCAGTGGTGCTGTGTGCCCTGCTGTCCCCCGAGGTCCTGGCAGGGTCACATCCTGAGCTGCCCCTTTCCAGTCCACAGGCATGATTGGCCCTGACATCCCGGCAGGGTTCCTGGGCTGAGCGAGCAGCCAGCAGGAGGGCTGGTCAACAGAGGGGCTGAGCACGCAGCCAGCAGGAGGCTGGTCAACAAAGGGGCTGTTTGATGTTCCCAGGATTTTCCCACAAATCCAGATGTGAACCCCTGTAGCTGGGCCCCCCACCAAGGCTCAAGCTTCCTCGTGACTCAGCATGAGCTTTTCAGCTTCCTGGGGCCTGACTTGCGCTAAGAATGTTCCGGAATGTCCTGACTTGAGCAGGGCAGAGCTGCTGCAGGGACCTGCACTGCTCCGTGTTTGCTGACCCCAGGGCCTTTGGGATCAGCTGTGTACTCTGTGGGTGTGGAATCAGGTGGGTTCTCCCAGCAGCCTCCCCCAGGCCCCTACTGAGCCACATGACTGTCCTCCTAACCTTTTCTCCTCCCTCCGCCCTCCTTTTCTCTCTTGTTCCTCCCTTCCTACGTGTCCTGAGTCCTGAGCGCTCCTCCCTTTCAGTTCTCCCTTTTTTTTTGTCTTGTTTTCCCCTTTTCTCCTGGGAGGACCCAGGTTAAGTGTTGGATATCTACTGGCCACAGTGCTGTTTTCCACATTGTTAGAGTTAAGACGAAATCAAACCAAATTTTGAGTCCAGAAAAAACAGGTCAGCCCAGGTTGACGTGATCTAAGACGTAATTAATGACTTTTCCCTGGTAATCTCCAGCTTTCTGTGGGCCAACGCTTTCTCCCGCTGACTGCCTGGTCAGCAGTTACTTGGGCTCTGTGACTCTCCAGGTTCCCAGACTTCCTGAGCTGGCAGGCGACAGGGATAAGGAGTCCTGGAGGAGGTCATGCGGGCCCCTGAATCATGGCTGCAGGGCAGTAAAAGGTGCACAAGGTGTACAAGGTGGCCGCAGGGTGACTTCGGGCAGGCATAGTCCCTGCCTGGTGACTCACGCGCTCAGCAGAGCAGCCAGCATTGTTAACCTCGGTGCCTGCTTGCTTGCAGGTGACCAACGAGATCACGCCGGTGCTGTCCTACTCATACTTGGCGGTGCTGGTGCCCGTCTTCCTGCTCACTGACTACCTGCGTTACAAGCCGGTGCTGCTGCTGCAGGGCCTGAGCTATGTATGCGTGTGGCTGCTGTTGCTGCTGGGCCACTCAGTGCTGCACATGCAGTTCATGGAGGTCTGCTACAGCATCACCATGGCGGCCCGCATCGCCTACTCCTCCTACATCTTTTCCCTGGTGCACCCTGCCCGCTACCAGCGGATGGCCAGCTACTCCCGGACTGCAGTGCTGTTGGGTGTTTTTACCAGCTCCGTACTGGGCCAGCTGCTGGTCACCGTGGGCCAGGTGTCCTTCCACATGCTCAACTCCATCTCCCTGGCCTTCCTCATCTTCAGCCTGGGCCTCGCCCTCTTTCTGAAGCGACCCAAGCGCAGCCTCTTCTTCAACCGCAGTGCACCTGTGCACGGGGCTTCGCCCTGTGAGCTGGACCGGATGCACCCAGGCCCGATCCAGCCCAAGAAGGGGAAGCTGGGGCGCGTGCTGGGCGCCTGCAGGGACTCCTTCCTAGTCTGCATGCTGCGCGAGCTGGTGGGTAGCATGCGGCGGCCACAGCTGCGCCTCTGGTCCCTTTGGTGGATCTTCAACTCTGCCGGCTACTACCTGATTGTCTACTACGTGCACATCCTGTGGAACGAGGTGTCCCCCACCACCGACAGCTCGCGGGTCTACAATGGCGCGGCTGACGCCGCCTCCACGCTGCTGGGTTCGTGCAAAGCCCAGCCCTGCCCCCGGCTTGCCCCGCTCTTGCTCTGCACCCCCTTCTTGTGCCCTCCCCTCCCCCCCCTCCACGCTAGGCTGCTGCTCAATCTACCCACCCCTTGCCCGTGGCGTCCCTTCCCTCCCCTTGCTCTGCCTGGCTCCAGCAGGCCGTGACACTCCTGTCCCCAGGTGCCATCACGTCCTTCGCCGCGGGCTTCTTGAAGATACGCTGGGCCCTGTGGTCAAAGTTGGTCATCGCCGGCGTCACAGCCACGCAGGCTGGGCTGGTCTTCATCCTGTACAACACCACCGAAGACATCTGGCTCTGCTACATGGCCTACGTGTTCTTCCGCGGAGCCTACCAGTTCCTAGTGCCCATTGCCACGTGAGTGGGCTGTGGGGGAGGGGCTTCTGGAAGGTTCCGCAGACATGTCAGCAGCAGCATGGGCAGGTTGGGGGGAGGCGTGTCCTTGCTGGATGCCTTTGGCTCCCTGCCCACAGCATGGCCTGCCCCAGCCCCCACTGTGGGTCCGCAGAGATAGCTAAGGCTCCCTCCAGGTTCCCTGCCCCAGCCCTACCAGCGCTTCCTGGGTCCCCCTGTGCCGCCACTCAACCAGATTCCTGGACTCTTCTCTGAGGCCGCCTGGGCACTCAAACCAGGAGCCCTCCCCAAATCCCACCAGCCATGCCCACCTCCCCTGAAACTGCCCAGGACTGAGGGGGTTGTGCATTCCTGTGTGTGAGGGCACACTTGGCTCACTCGTACCAGGCACTCCCCCCACACCAGCCATGTATACTACATATGCTCACCCACATACACACATACTCCACGAGCTCACACATGCTTGCACATATATACATGTACCATGTGCTCACACACAAGTACACATGCACACACATACACATGTACCACATGCTCTCACACAAGTGCATACACACATGTACATACACACATACACATGCACCATGTGCTCTCACTCATACACAGAACACATGCATGCACCATGTAGTCACACACACAGTATATATATACACAGTATGTACATGCACATAGTATACACACACATTCACACACCACACATGGGCACTATGTATTGACACACACTTGCACACAGTACATACACACATACACATGTACCGCATGCTCACATAGTCACACAGTATATACACATGCACACACACGTACACATGCACTGTGTGTTCGTTCACACATGCTTACACGCAGTACATACACACATGCTCACACACAGTATATACGCACATGTCACGCGTACTGTGTACTCACACACACAGCATTACACACGCACGCACTACAAAAACACATGCACCATGTACTCACACATGCACATACTACATACACACAAGCATATACTTTACATACACATGCATTGTGCATTCACACCTTGCACACAGTTCATACACATGCACATACCTCACACACATGCACACACCTCACACACACGTGCACCACATGCTCACTCATGCTCACCCCCATACAACTGCCCCCTTGGCCTCCCACTTCCTAGCCCTCCCTCTCCCAGAGGACGTGGGCCCCTTCTCACCTCCCAGGTTGCCCTGCCTGGCATTGTCCTCGCTGACCACCCTCGAGCCACACACCCATCAGCACACCTGTTCTGTCTCATGAGTAGAGAGCACCTCCTGCTGTCACCCTGGCGTGTCCCTTCACGGGTGGCGGCCCAACCCCTGTGCCTCTGGTGGTGTGCTGGCACCTGTGCTGCTCTGTCCTCTGTGTTGGACCCGTGCCCTCCTGGGTGCCACAAGCTGGAATCAACCCCAGTGTCCTCTCCTGTCTCGACCACACCGTGGGATACAGAGTGCTCCTGTGCTGTGGCCACCTTCCAGACACTCGTCCCTCAAGGTCCCAGTGCCAGCTTTCCTCCTTTCTTAGACACTCTTGCTTGGCACCTTGGTCCTCACACCCCTGCACCCAGCCCGTGGAGGCCCCAGAGTGTTTCCAAGTGGGCTCACCTCTCCTGCCTGTCTACGCTTTGAAAGAGCACTAGGGCCATCTGCTGGTGTGGCTGTCCCCTTGCTTCAACTAGTGGGCAACGCCCTGAATGCTTTTCGGGTTGTGAAAAGTCATGGGTGCCACTGCAGGAGAACTGAGTTGAGCACGGGAGAGTAGTGGGGGCAACAGGTGTGCTGCAGGGGCCCGATCTCAGTGCGTCTCTGCTTTCCCTTAGCATCTGTCACCAGTGGCAATGACCCAGGTGACGGGTCAAGTCGTCGTTCCCATTACTTCCTGTAAGGACAACACGAGATGACTGTCCTGTTGCCTGCATCTCTTTCCATGTTCTGATGGTGGCCTTCAGGTGGCCTCCGGCAAGGGGAAGGCCAGGTCCAAGAGTAGCCGCTTTGAAAGAGGGTTTCAGTGAGCACTGCAGGTGCCCTGCAGGCCAGCGAGTGGGCTTGTCCCTGGGGTCCCCCAGCCTGAGCGCCTGACCCAGAGGCCTTTCTGTAATTACTGGAGGCCGACTTTCTGGGCTGCGGGACTTCCTGCTGGGACAGTGTTTCCCTCACTTATCCCGTGTGGCCCGTATCCACCTCTGCCTGGTCTCACATACGTTACCCTCGTCCCGTGGAACTGTGTGCCTTTGGTTCCTCTCACAGGCTGCACCCCCCTGCCCTGTGAGCCGCTTCCCAGGGGCCTGCTCCTGTGTGCCGCCCCGTGTGGCTCTCTCAGGGGCTCTTCCTTGCCCCGCCCCCTGTCCCCCAGCCCCTCTGGTCATTTTCTTTAAAGGGTTCTTGGGCATTTGGGTTTATTCACCCTTCTCTTTGGGTGAACTCTAGAACACCTTCATCCAGTTCTTTGTGTTAAGGAAAGCTCTTTGGGGAGTCTCACTGGAGCTGCATTTGAATGTCACCCTGGGGAGGACCAGAGCCTGGAGGGCAGCTTCTGCCTGGGAGGAGTGGGCTCCCTTGCTTCAGGGGAACCCTGCTTCAGGGGCCCACGCTGCCCCAGCGCCTTTCCCTGTCTGTGCTGAGCTCTGCCTGTAGCATATTCACCCACTGCCTTCTGGGTCCTGCTGTTCTTTCCCTATTTCACTGAGTATCCAGCCGGCAGAGACCTTCACTCCTCACTGTTTTGCCTCTGCCCCGCCGGGTTCTCAGCGTGCTGATTTTCTGAGCATTTTATAGGAGGTTGCCTACGCATCTTCCCATGCTTCACCTGCACTTTCTGGTGCCTGCCCCATCCCGTGCGGGGCGCTGCTCCCAGGGGTGCCAGGGTCCTGTGCTGCCAGCCATGGCGGGTAGTGTGTGCAGGCAGGGGAGGCTAGCGGGTGGGGCTGTGCACCTAGGTAGGACTCTGTGCCTGGGAGCCAGGCTGAGCGCAGGGCCAGGCCGGGGTGTGTCTGTGTCTACAGTGCCTCTGAGTCATCTGGATGCCCGCTGCCTCCCCCTCTCAGCTGCTGCGCTCCTCTTGGGTGGTGGTGGGCCGCTGGGTCTCGCCTGGGCCCTAGTTCTTGTGTCCTGTCCCCCGTATGTCTGACCTAGCCTGCTCTTCATGCTTAGTTTTCAGATTGCGTCCTCTCTGTCCAAAGAGCTCTGTGCCCTGGTCTTCGGGGTCAACACGTTCCTGGCCACTGTTCTCAAGACCTCCATCACGCTTGTGGTCTCCGACAAGCGTGGCCTGGGCCTCCTGGTCCGGAAGCAGGTGAGCCCGTTCCCACTGGCCTCTGGGGAGGCCAGCCATTGGGGTCTTGGCAGGGCCTACTGCTGTCCACCTGGGGGGAGGGTGGGCCACGTCCCGCGGGCACTGAGAAAGGCCGTTTTCTCCAGGCAGGGCTGGTATTGGGGAGGAGAACCCAGCCTCTGCCACCCAGGTGCCCGCCCATGCTCTTGCTGCTTGGCCCAGGTTTGTCTCCAGTTAGACCTTGGGGACCTGGAGCCCCACAGGCGCCCCAGGCCTCCAAGGTCGGCCCGGGTGGCAGACACTTCTGAGGTGTGCTCACTGGCCTGTGTCACCGGGCCTGCACTGCTGCACGCCACCCTCCCTTCATTGCACGTCTCTGCCCATGGTTGTCAGGACCTGGTGGCCTTGACCCCTGCTTGGGTGGCACTGGAGATGTTCTCTGCAGGGTGGAGCCAGGTGGAGCCACTCCGGTTGGTGTGGCAGCAGCGGCCCCTCTGGGCGCCCCTCCTGGGCAGGGTTTTGGTGCTTCTGAGAAGAGATTAGAACCTCCTTCTGATAGCCGTGTGACAGGGGGCTGCTTGGCACTTAACTCCTGGGGTCCCAGCAAGGCAAGACCTGTGTGCCAGCCAGAGTTAGCCAGGAGGTCCCCACTGGGACTGACAGTCACTGGCTCCAGTCTTGGCCAGCCTGGAGAGGCCTTTGTCTTTCTGGAGCCCAGGTTGCGCTGGCGGGTGACCTGCGGGACGGGCAGGCTCTGTCGAGAGCCTGAGGCTGAGAGGATGCCAAGTCGGCAGGTTTGGCCCCAGGACTGTAAAGCTCAGTGCTGAGTCTTGCTGGCTAGGAAGGAGGCACAGGCAGGCCTGATGTCCCCTGAGGGTGGGCGCAGACTGTCTTGCTGAGAAACTTGCAGGGGTGTTCGGAAACGCTTTGAGAGTCTTGCCCTTTGAGGGGGCTCATCTCCACCTGGCAGAGCCCTCTAGGTGTGGGCCCTCCCTCCATGGGGGCTGCGCCCAGCATGGTCCAGCCTCGCCCGGCCCTTTGGTTAGCAGGGCTAGAGAGAGCCTCCGTGTGGCGGACTGTTCTTGGGTATGCAGCGGCCTCCTGTTGCCTCTGCATGTGCCAGGTGGGAGGTGCTGGGTAGCAGTTGCTAAGATGGCTGGGCAGGGAGGGTCTGTCCAGAGACACCCCATGGAAACCTGGAGTGGCTGCAGCCATGCTGGGCCTGCCCTCAGACTGCCTTGTGGCCAGTACATTCAAGGCCACTGCGCCCTCCTGCCCCCTCCTGCCCCCTCCTGCCCCCTCCTACATTGCTGTTGCTTGGTCAGCATGGGACCTGATGAGTGGGCTCCAGAAGGGCTCTCAAAGCCAGGTGCAGCCTGAGTGCCCTGCAGAGAGGTCCTCCCCGGGAGCTTCTGAGGGGCCATGGGGGCTGGTGGGAATGGGCTGGGGTAGATCTCCCAAAGGGCAGACCACAGGGAGCCTTTCCCTTGCTCCAGCCCCAGCCCCTCCCACGTGGCTCAGGCCCCGTCAGGAGGCTGAGGCAGATTCTGGTCTGCACTTTCTGGCTGCATCAGGTCAGGCCAACAAAAGTACATTGACGCTTCTCTGGCTGGTTTGTTTCCAGGTTAAAAGGTAATTCTTGTAGGAGGCATCTTGTTCATAATTGAAATACCTATGGGTCCAGGAGGACCCGTGGACCAGGCTCAGCGCCCTGACCCTGCCCTGCTTCATCCTGAGTAGGGAGAAAGGCGGGACATGAGAGCAGTCCTTGGGGGAGGGGCAGAGCCAGAGAATGCTGGGGACCAGGATGGACACGGGGTCCAGTAGACCTGGGACCTTCCTGGGTTTGCTTGGTTTTTTAAACTTCATTTTTGGGTAATTTTATATTCACGTGCAGCTTAAGAAACAATGCAGACATCCTCATACCGTGCGCCCAGTTCTCCTGGTCGTCACATCTCGCAGTCCTATAGCACAGTGTCACAACCAGGATGTTGGCATTCACTCAAGATCCAGAACATTCCACCCCCACAGGGACTCCGTGGGGCCCTTTTTTTGTTTTATCACCATACCTACTGTGTTAGTCAGCTTTTCGTTGCTGTGATCAAAATGTCTGACAGGAATAGTTTAGGGGAGACTCGCGGTTTCAGAGGTTTAGTCCATGGTTGGCTAGCTCCAAGGCAGAAACATCATGGCGGCAGGGCATGGTGGAGGCCATCTGGGGACAAGAGAAACCCTTCCAGGGCACACCCCCAGTGACCTACTGCCTCGAGCTGGGTTCACCTCCCAGTTGTCCATTCACCTATCAGTGATTTAACCTATCAAACAGATTAATCTAATGATGAAGTCAGCGCCCTTGCGATCTAATCATTGCCTAAAAAAACCCACCTCTGAACCCTGTGCATTGGGAACCATGCTTTGAACACATGAGTTTTGGGGGAATATTCTAGATCTAAACCATAGCACCCACTGTACTCCCAGCCCCCCTCCTCTTTACCAGCCTGTCCCTGGCTGTGTGTTCTCATCTGGGAGAGTTACCGTGCACACCTGCATTGTATTCCCCTGGGGGGGATGCAGGTAGGTGGTTGCTGTGGCCCTGATGTGTCCTCTCCTTCTGAGTATTATGACAAGCCGTTATGTGCCTCAGCCAGCTCCTGACCTTAAATGCACTGTGGCTTATTTCTAGTCTTTGGATATTACAAATAAAGTTGCCACAAAATCCTTGCATAGGCTTTGTGTGAATGGAGGTTCTTCCCTTCTTTGGGATGAGGGCCCAGAAATGGAGTTGCTGGGCCAGGAAGAAGCTGCCTGCTTCGACAGTGGTGGACCATGTAACATTTCTACCGGCATGGTGTGAGAGCCAGTCTCTCCACTTCTTCACCAGCATTTGGTGCTGTCGCTCTTTTCTATTTTAGCCATCTTGTAGGCGAGTAGAAATGTTTTGTTGTGGTTTTAATTTGCATTTCGCTGCCGGATCATGTTGAACATCTTTTCATTTGCTTGTTTACCATTCGTATGTGCTCTCTGGGGAGATGTTCCTTGGGGCTCTTCTGCCCATTTCGGATTGTTTGGGCTTTTTGTTTTCTTTTTTACTGTTTGTTTTGAGTACTGTTTATATATTCTAGACACTAACCCTTTGTTGTGTGTATATATCATTGGTAAACGTTTTCTTCAACCACATAACTTGTCTTTTCACTTTTTAAACATGGTCTTTGCAGAGAAATGTTTTTAATTTTGATGAGGGCTGATTGAATAGTTTTTCTTTTTATGGATCATGCTATGATGTGTCAAATATAAGAATAATAATGCTATGATGTGTCAAGTATAAGCCCTAAATTCAGAAATCTTTTCCCCATTTCTTTGTGAGGGGCTTAGAGTTGTCCATGTGCGTCTGGCTCAGTTTCTGTATGAAGTGTGAGGCTTAGATCCAGGGTCACCTTTCGGGCCCGTGTGTGTCCATTTTCTCCAGTACCATTTACTGAGACTTACCTTTCCTCCACTGAGTTTCTTTTGCCCCTTTGTCGTAAGTTCAGTGCATGTCTGAGTCTATCTCTCAGTTCTTTATTCTGTTCGACTGAGCTCTGTGCTCACCCTTCTACCAGTACCATGCTGTCTTGGTTACAAAGCTTAATGGTAAGTTTTGAAATGGAGTAGACTGATTCCTCCAACTTATTCTTTTTTTTCCAAAATTACTTCCATTATTATAGTTTCTTGTATTTCTGTATACAGTTTGTAGTAATGTTGTGTACATTTGTAAAAATTCTTGCTGAGATTTTGTTATGATTTGTATCAAGCCAGTGTATTGAGTCTGTCAATTCATGAAAATGGTATGTTTTCTACATTTATTTAGGTCTTTGATTTCTTTCGGTACTTTAGCTTACAGCATACAAGTATTAAGTACCGAAGATGTCTTGTTAGATTTACACTTAAGTATTTCATTTTGGGGGGAACAATTGTACGTGAAGTGATATTTAAATTTTTGCTGTCTGCATTAGTATGCTGCCGGAACAATACTGTAGATTGGATGACCTAAACAATAGGAGTAGTCCCAGATCAAGGTGTGGGCTGGTTCCTCCTGAGGCCTTTCTCTTGGCTTGCGATGGCAGCTTCTTTCTGTGTCCTCATGTGGCCTTTCTCTGTGTATGGGTGTCCTTAGTGTCTATCTTCTTATAAGGACAATAGTCATGTTGGGTTAGGGCCTACCCTGTGGCCTCACTTAGTCTTCATTATCTCTCTAAAGGCCCTCTTTCCAAATAGTGACGTCCTGGGCTAGGGCTTCAACATGTAAATCTGGTGGCTGGGGGACGCCATTCTGTCCAGAACAGTATATGTGTGTTTGTTGCCAGTATGTAGAAATATAGTTGATATTTGTATGTTTATCGTGTATCCTGCAGTCTTGCTAAGCTTATTTCTTAGTTCTAGGAGGTTTTTGTTTGGTCTTGCTTGCTTTTAATTTCTTGAAATTTCCTGTACAGACAGTTGTGTCATCTGCAAATGAAGGTGTTCAGTCTCTTTCTTTCTGCTCTGTAAACTCTCCTCTACTTTTTTGCCTTACTGTACTAGTTAAAAGTATATTTTTTTCTGTTTACTTTAGGCTTATATTGCTCTTCTTTTCTAGGTTCTTTGACCCATGATTATTTCAAAAGTGTGTTATTTGGTTTCTAAGTGATTTGAGATTTTCCTGTTATCTTTCTGTTACTAGTTTCTTTTTTTTTATTCTGTTATGGTCAGAAAACACATAGTGTATGATTTTAATCCCTTTAAGTTTGTTGAGGCTTGTTTTACGGCCCTGACTATTGCCTGTTTGGTGTACGCTGTGTAGACACTTGGAGAGAATGCGTGTTCTGCTCTCGCTGGAGTCTGTACGTGCTCGTCAGCCCCGCTGGCCCAGGGTGTTGAACTCGTCTGTCCTTGAGGACGTCTGCCTCTCTCTGTTGTTAGCGAGAGGGGCGTCGAAGCCTCCAAGCATACCTGTGGATCTGCCCGGCCTCCTTTGGGTTCTGGCGTGTTTGGCTCATGTGTTGGCAGCTCTGCATGTGTCTGGCTGGGCCGGCACTTTCTGCGCTCCAGCGCCCATTTCCCTGCTGTCAGCCAGCACCATGCCCCCCCACCCATAATCGTGTTTGCAGGGTGTAGCCTCCCCGTTCGCTTTCAGCCCGTCCGAGGGTATCTGAAGCGAGTTTCTTTGGATGGTAGAGCGTTGAATTCACTTTTAACCCATTCTGCCACCCTCTGCCTGTCACTCGCTGTGTTTGGGCCATTTATATCATGTAATAATTTACATATTAGGCCATCCCAGTTTTTGTTTTCTTTTGCCCCTTCGGATGGGTTACCTCACACTCTTTCGAATTTCTTTGGGGTTTGTCTGTGGTATCTTTGTTTTTCAGTGGGGCTCTTTGGTGGTGGATCAGGTACCGCAGTGTCGGGAACCGGCCCGAAAGTGGTGCGAGCTGAGCAGGGTGGCGAGTGTTGCGGCTCGATCAAACACCACGGAGCCGGGAGCCAAGTCAAAGCAAGATCTCGTTTATTTAGAAAGACAGTTGCACTTTTAAAGTAAAGGCCATAAAGGAAATTCCAGGGCAATAAGCTGGGGCCCAGTGACACAGAACGGCCAGGTCATTACGCCCCCCTGTAACCTATCATAGGCGAAGGCACCTGTTGTCCGTGAGCATAGAAGGAGGTAACTGCCTATCATAACCCTCCTGAGGTTAGGTGGGGCTAACCGCGGGACCTCCCTCTGAGGGGTCCGCCAGCGCCATCTTTGCCATTGATATGCTGAGTCACTACCACGTAGAAGAGGCCCGGTACTCTAGAGCAGGCTTCTGCTAGTCCACCAGGCCCTTTCATGGCACTGGGTGGAGGGCCCAACGCCGCGGTACTGGTTTGAGTGAGTGCGGAAACTTCACCTGCTACGCCAGGGCTGTGAACTTGCTTTGTCTCTCAGGCCTACCTCAGAAAAGGCCAGGGAAGGTCCTGCCTCTGTGTTCCTCCTTCCCTTTGTTTCAAGGTTCCTCCTTTATCTTCCTCGTTGTTTTCTTTGCTTAGACAGCTTCTTTTTGCCATTGTTTTAAGCAGGCTTGCGAACAGATGTGTGTCTATCTGAGCCTGTCCTCATTTCTCTTTCATTCCGTGTTATTTCTCCTGTCTCTTTGCTGAGACTGGTCTACTTTTTTGTTTGTTCGCAGTGTGTTTGCTGCTCACTGAAGCATTTTTATGGTGACTGATTTGGAGTCTGTCTGGCAGTCCAGCACCTGCTGCCTCAGTTGGTGTCTAGCTGCTCTTCCGTGCAGCGAGGTCTGCAGCTGGGGGTGAACTGCTCACTGTGTGACGAGACTGGTCTCGCTCAAGCCTCCTCTTGACACGGCTGCAGCGGGGCGAGCGTGGCGCCTCATGGCTGGTGGGGTGGGAGTTGCAGTGGGAGTTGAGTCCGGGGGTGGAGCTCTCGGTGCTGCTCAGTGGCTCGAAGTCCAGACCCCTCTGTCTGCTCTAACACCCCAGTGTGGAGGGAGGTGGCGTCTCCTGAGCACAGGCCCCCGCATGGTCGCTGCTGACTTCGTGGGGCTGTCCCCGCCTTGGAGATGAAGTGGCTCCCTGCTCAGCCTTGCCTGACCCCTCGGACAGTCCTCCTTCAGCCTGGCGTGGGGGGGTGGGTTGGCTGGGGCTTTGTCCAGGACTTTCCCTTGTGTGGGGCCACCCCTTCCTGGCCCTTTGTCCAGACAGAGAGAGCAGCCTGTGTTGGGCTCTTCCTGCCGCTGCCGGCCTTTCTGGGTTGCCGGCCTTTCCAGTTCCAAGATACATGAGGCAAAAAGAACACCCCAGGGGGCTCGCCAGTGCCACCTGTCCCCAGCCTGTCTCCTGTGGGCTGCCGTAGCGCCCTGGGTTCTGGTGTGCACAGGGATGGCCAGGGAGACACGTCCTCTTGGGAGCCAGGTCCTCAGTGGCTTGTTTCCGGGTCCCTTTAAGGATGTGCTTTCCCGGGAGGGTGCCTTGCCAAGGGGGCTGTAGCAGTCCTGCTTGCAGGGGCCAAGACCCCTCTGGACCAAGACCCCCTGGACCTCTGGTCCATCCGGCATAGCTGATCCTTCCTGGTGTCCTGGGGATGAGTCCCGTCCCTCCTGCCCCTGGGTGGTCTGAGGATGAGGGGGAGACCTTTCTGCACCTGGCCTGACTCCTTTTAGTCATTGCTGTCAGCTCCTGCCTCACGAGGAGGCGGGACTCTGCAGAGGTCTGAGGCTGTGGGCTGGGCCAGGGAGCCGGCTCCTCTGAGGGGAAAGCCTGACACAAAGGAATGTTGTCCTAGAGGTTTGCTGGCAGCTGTGGGGCGCAGCCCCCAAAGCCAGAGCCTTGGGAATAGCGGGTGGAGGCGCGCGTGTGCAGGCCCCACACTTGGGTTCGCTGGGGACCCTTGGGAAGGTGGGGGAGCCCTGTCAGGGCTGGCCAGACTATGGAGGGAAGGCGGGCGGGTGCTGTGGGACCTGTGACCCTGCAGGGTTCTGGGGCAGCTGGGAGCTGGAGGAGGGAAGGCCACCAGGGCGGGTGTCACCTGGGGGTTGCAGCCCTGAGCCAGGCCCTGCCATTGCTCACCAGCCATCTCTATTCTAGTTCTCCATCTACTTCGGCTACTTCCTGGTGCTGTCCATCGTCTACTTGTGGGCTGGGCTGGATGGCCTGTGGCACTTCCAGCGGGGCCGCCACCAGCCCCTGCCCCTGGCCCAGGAGCTGAGGAGCCCCTTGGAGGAGAAGGAGAAGTCTGCACAGGTGCTGAGCATGCAGGATGGGGGCCTGGGCGGCCCGGAGGACAGCGTGGAGGACAGCACTGGGGTCCTGGGACCTGCTGCCAAGGCCTGACCCTCCCCCGCCCCTCCTGCGGATTCCTGACCCAGAGGCAGCCTGTCTGACCACAGGCAGGAGCATCCCAGTCAGCAGTGTCAGAACCCAGCTGTCAGGGCGTGAGCCCCTGGCCCTGGTACCTCACAGGGATGCTTGGTGTGACCCCAGGACCCACACCTCAGGGGTACCTCCTTGGCTGAGGGGTCTTGGTTTGTCCTGCTCATGGCCTCTGATCACCTGTCCATGAGCCCTGCTTCATACTGGGATACTTGGGGAGCTGCCTGGCTATTACCTGTGGGCCTGGATGCCTGCTGCTTGCCAGGAAGAGCCCAGTGGTGGGGTCTACGGTGTCTACCAGGCCTCCCTGCCCTCCGCCCTCCCAGGCGAGAGGCAGGTCCCGTCCATCCCTGGAGAGGCAGGGTGACCGACACCAACAGGACGCGCTGATCCACAGGGTCCCAGCCTCTCAAGGCCAGCTGGGGCCCAGGTCTCAGACCTGTCTTTTGTTACTGTGACATTTCCAGCCGTCCCAGGTGCTTGCATTTTTGGACGAGTTTTTTTATTGACAAATGAAAAACCACACTTGTGTTCTCCATGGTGCGCGAGAAGCTGGTGTTGGGTGGCAGACGTGTCCGTGTCAGACTCTATGCGGCTCTGCCCTGGAGCTCTTCCTTCCCTCCAGGAGTCCAGCCCGGGGCCCTGGGCCTCTCCTCCACCCCTCAAGGGGGTGGGCGCCGACCTGAGACCGAGGAGGGTAGTTGGGGCTAGTTGCCTGCTCAGCTGGCTTGGAGGACCGTGGACATGCACTTGGTGTGGGCGGCAGTGGAGCCGACAGGCCCTGTGGCCTGGTCAGCCTTCGGGTTAGTGTTGGGGAAGTGCGTGACAGCGTCCTCCGGTCTGAGAGCTGTTTGTGTATCCCCCTGTGACTTGACCATCTGTGAATGCTTTTCCCAAATAAACCATGAGCCCATGTGAGAGGGCCCCCAACTCCAGGCGGCCTTGCCTGTGTGCTAGGGCTGTGGCCCATCAGGGTGGGAACAGGGTCCCAGCTAAGCCAAGCACCCACAGGGTGCCCTTGAGCCCACACCCATTCCTAGCCCGTGGGCTCTTCCCTTAGGGGCTGCGAATCATCTGGCTGGCCCCCTGAAAGAAAGGTATTGCTCAGAGCTGGTTCAGCACGGAGCGAGGGGTGGACCTCCTGGCTGAGGAGGGACTGCTGGAGCTGGCTGTGCCCACGGTGTCAGTGGTGATGGGGTGAGTGGGCATCTTGGGAACCCAGGGTCAAGGAGGCTGGAGGCAGTCAGGGCAGTGGACCTGGGAGCGTCCACACAGGCCCACCATGGCCCCCTTGCTGGGCTCAAAGATCCAGCAGGACAGGACAGGTGGAGTGGGGGCTGGCCTGGGCCATGGTGGGGGGATAGAGCTTGACACCCCCCATTGCCTGGCACTGGCTGTCAACCTCGTGTCCAGCAGTGCAGGGCCCTGCCAGGGAGCCCTTCCCCATCTGTGTCCTGCCCCACCATGGGACCTGCTGCCCACAGCCCCGTCTCGTGCACTGCGCAGCCAGCGCTGTCTGAGGACTGGGAGTCCTGTTCCTTCTGAGCTCCTTCACCCACCAGGGCAGAGACGGTGTGTCCACACTTGGCGGGGGCTGTGGACGTCGTGTTCCTGCGGAGCACACTAGCCCCTTCTACATCTGGCATGCACTGCCCTGCAAGGTGGGATGCCTGCCAGGGCACAGCAGCTGGGCAGCAAACACCCATCTGCATGGTTTCAAAGCCAGCCCACAAGCACTGCTGGCTGCTAGGGGAGACCCAGAGAGAAGGATGGAGGGTGCCTCTGGCATCAGGATAGCACATCTGTATATACCTGTGTACAGCTGCACATACACACACACCATGTGCATCCTCACCCATGCATACCATGTACCCGTGTGTATCTCTGCATACCCACACACACCTGTGCTCCCTCTGCAGGATCACTGGCTTGGACATCCGGGGACCAAGGACTCCCTTTGGATGGTTTTGCCTATCTTGTGACGGGAAGGGTGCTTACAAACCAAGTGTCCGTGTAAAAGGTCATTTTTATTTGGTGCCTGTTTCAAACGGCTTCACATCACACAGTTAAAGAACCGGCCCCACCGGTTTTGTCCCCGTCCTCAGACAGCAGATCCTGAGGCAGGAATGTGTTGGCACCGTGGCTATGGTCAGCCCAAGATGTCCCCGAGCACACATGGTGCCAGGCTTCTGGACTTCCGGGCAGAAAGGAACACTGGGCATGGAACTGGGGACAGGACGCTGCCACTCCCTGACACGTGCGCCCCACAAAGCTCTCCTGCTCGAACTTGGCCACGGTCAAGCTCTGATCTGATCTGGCCCCGATTTCCTGGCTCGCCTGTGAGGCCAGCCTGGGAGAGAGGCCTGAGCAGCTCCCCACCTCGGGGCTGGCTCAGGGCAAAGCAGCAGGTGTCACGTCTGGCCCTTGTGCAGAGCCCGGGGCCAGCAGTGGGGTGCTGAGATTGGGAACCCCCAGCTGGGGGCGCTGTGGTTGCTGTAGAGAGTGGTGGGAGGCTGAGAAGAGGGGGCTCCTGGCCCAGGGTGTGGGCCGCCTTGTTCACCACCTGGGCGAGCCCGCCTGTCTGTCACCAGCACGGCCACTGGGTGGGAGGGGAGGAGAGGGGTCCGTGCAGACCAGGTACCTCCCAGTTGCTGGTTTGCAGACCGGCCCATGTTTTGTGCACAGGAAAGGCGCCAGGCAGGGAACAGTCTGCACCTGCTGGGATGACAGAGCCCTCCGGGCACCTGGGAGCTGAGGCGCCTGCAGGTCTCAGAGCCGAGGACAGCGCCCTGCAAAGGCCGGTGGTGCAGGGAAGTCTTGACTGGCATCCGGCTTTCTGCCTGAAACTTTTTAGAAAATATACTCTTTGGCTTCCTTTTATTTCTTGAGGATTACATGAAATGTGAACTATACAGGAAAGTATTCCAGCCAGGTTCCCAGGGCTGGCTGGATGCTCCCTGCCCTGTGCCTGTCCTCTGTCTGGCTAGCGAGGCCCTACTTGGAGGAGGTCATGAAGCTATTTTCAATGCAGAGGACGATGTAGCTGTTGTGGCAGCTCGCGGCTTTCTGCTCCAGCAGCCTGCCTGCCAGCAGGGAAGAGGCCTGGCCTGTGGCCGTGGTGGCCTCCGTCCGCCACGTCTCACAGTAGCTCTCAGTCAGCCTGCGCCCGCTGGGGTCGGAGCCGTGCCACACACTCTTCTGGGGCCTGCAAGACACACCCGGCCGTCAGCCACACCCAGCCCAACCCTCCCCAGACAGAGACCCTGCCCCCCACCCCCACCCGGGGCAGCAAAGGTGGAGGCCAGCCGCTGGCCCTGGGGATAGTGTATGGGCTGTGGGTTGTTTAGCTCCGGATGTACCCACTGCAGGTGTCAGGGCACAGCCTGGGCCTGGCGACCTCAGAGGCCTGGTCTTGCGCAGCTGCTTAGACCAGGTCCCTGGCACCCCTCTCTTCATAAAGGCACCAGGTGCTGCCCAGCTAAGAACAAGCCCCACCTGCAGAGGAGCCCAGCTGGCTCAGACCTGTCCATGGCTCTCTGGCTGGTCCTAGCGGGTGCTGAGAGCAGATGGCCCGGGCTGGGCACCACCGGAACACACTTCCCTGTCCCCAAACCGCCCTTTTAAAAGCTCTGGGGAGCAGGCGCTCTCATAGCCGGCAGGTGGAGGGCAGAGGGTGTGACACATTCTGAGGGCCGTCTGGCCATTTCTGTCAGTATTTCAGACAGAGAACTGCTTTAGGAGTGGATTCTCAGGATCAGTAATTCTCTATGATGTTTACATGGTGGATGGGGCTAAATTGTCCCAGGTGACAAGCATGCTGTTCGTGGTGGACGAGTGCACTTAAAGGCCCTTGGAGCCACGATGTTCCTAAAAACACCACGACCCTCAGTTCTCAGCGCTTTTGGTCTCTCCTCATGTCTGTGGACTTTATAATGTTATGTGCCGGCCGCGGATAGGGTCGGTCCTCACACTGAGGTGCCACGCTGGGAGTCAGGCATGCACGCCACCCTGCTACTTGGGCTCTCCCAAAGCTGCTGCACTGTGCACGCTGGGGGACCTACCAGGCTGGGTGCCTCAGGACGTCCCTGCCATCGAAAGAGAAGATGCGGGCCCCGGGCTTCAGCTGGCCCTGGGAGCCTGTGAACAGGGCCTCCCAGCTGGGAAACAGCACCTCGTCCTGCGGAGGGAAGACAAGTGGGGCTTCTTCAGTCTTTGGTCACGTCTGGCCAGAGGGACGGGTGTGAGGGAGCCAAGCCCTGGACAGGTGCCTCAGTGGACCCCAAGAGATGGAGCCGCACACTGCGCTCCTGGGCTGAGGGACCCCGCCCCTGACGCTGGCCTGTCGGGGGGGCGTGGACCCTGCAGGCCCAACACTGTTGTTTCTGAGGAATGCTGGTGCTCTCAGGCTCAGGAACTGCAGCCCGATTCCTGGAAGGGAGCCGCAGAATGAGACCCTGTGGGAGGCGCCTTGGTGGGGGGCTGCTGTCCGGATGGCCTGGTTGGACCAGGGTGTTTCCTGAGACGGGCTCGTGTGCGAGGACCCGCCACTTGTCTGGATGCCTCCGTGGCCCCCTGGCCCCACTCAGGCAGCTGGTAACACAGGTGCCTCTGGAAACCTCGAGGTCAGGGAGCTATGAGGGGGCTTTATGGAATGTCCCCAGGGTGGCCCTGCTGGTTCTTCCAGCATGTGGTCCCCCGCACCCGCATGGTGCCTGCCCAGAAGTCACCAGTTCGGGTGTAGTGGCTACACGGTGGCGGCCTGCAGGCCCTCAGTGGTCCCCAGCTCACACCTGAGATCAAGCCCAGGTCCCCAAAGGCCATGGCCACCGCATCCCGCAAGCTGGGCCGCCCACCTTGAGGTTGACGATGGGCACGGCCCCGCGGTCTGCACGGCGCACGATGCTATAGAGGTCCTGCAGTCTCGAGGACAGGAAGGCGCGGAAGGTGCCGGTCAACCCCACGGCCCGCGCCTGCTGGAAGCACTGGAAGTCCGCCCCGCGGATGCCGCGCATGCCGCCCGACAGTGGGCTGTTGAGCGCCACCAGGTGGAGCTGCAGGAGAGAGGCCACAAGAGTCACAAGTTATGCCACAGGCAGCCCCTGCCCCTGAGCCCCTGCCCAAGCTCCTGTATGCCCACAGCACACAGGACAGGAAGGGCCTGCAGGCCAGGGTGCAGAGTGACAACTCACTGACACCTCTGCCCACCTCTGCCCACCCCAGCCCAAGGCAGCAGAGGCAGGAGCAGCCCCCACAGCCCTGATGCCCTTCCTGGGATCGGCAGGGCTCGCTCCGTAGGAAGGGCTCTCCAGGGCCCCCTCCCAGTGCTGGCTCCTCTGCCCCCAGACCCTCCAGGACCTGGTGCGGACTGACCTCTAAGGTGTTGATTTTACTGATGGCCACTCGGCCACCAGAGGACAAGTCTCAGGCCTGGCAAATGGCCACCACGAGTGGCCCTGACCAGTCAGAAGACCACCCATGGCGCCCTGCCCCAAGAACCAAGAGAACCGATTCTGGAGGCCCCACACTGCCCTGAGGACTACGGGGCCAGGGGCACTCACTACGGGCTGGAAGTCCTGATGGGTGTGGGTGGGTGAGCCCGTGGGGCGGGCCGGCCGGAGGTGCACGTAGGAGCCGTGGTGGTGCGGGACTCCGGGGTAGGGCTGGGGGTCCGGCAGGCGTGGGGGGCTAGCCAGGATGTCGTCTGCCCGCCAGGGCCGCACTGTGGAGTAGGAGTACTCCCGTCGGGGGTACGGGTTGCCCTCGTGCAGCTGCACCACAGGGGGCTGCAGGGCGGCCACCTCGTTGTCCTGTGGAGAGAGGTGTACAGTGCCCAAGGAGCAGGCTCCTGCACAGGGTCCCAGCTGCCTGTGCCGGGTCCCACCACCCACTACGTCTCCCTTGTGCCCTCTGTCAGAGAGGGCTGGACTTTGAGATGGAGACAGGGAGACATACCAGGCCCTGGGCTGCCCAGGATGTGCAGCTGAAGTAGGGCAGAGGGCGAGCCAGCCCTTGAGGCTTGAATCAGCAGAATCACTCCTGCGTGGGCACCCCAGGCCCTGCACCCAGAGGCCTTGCTGGCCGTGGCCCTTGGTCTCAGGCTGCCACCTCTGCTGTGTGCCACCTCAGCTCCTCACGCCCTTGCCCCAGTCTCTCTCAAAAGAGGTGACCTCCTCCTTAAAACCCCACCCAGCCACTCCTGCTCCTCGCCTTTCCCCATGACAGTGAACACCTGACACACTGCAGACTCGCCTAGGCCTTCTCCAAATTGCTGCCCCTGTCACCCCAGTCAGCTCTGCATGGTGGGAGCACTGTCTGTTTTATACACAGTGTTCGGGAGAGGGGTGGGGTGGGGGTTGCAGCACTTTAGGAAACCAAGTATTCCCATCCACCCACCCACCTACCATTCACTCATCCACCTGTCCACCCACCTACCCATCCACTCACCCACCTACCCATTCACCCACCTACCATCCACTCATCCACCTGTCCACCCACCTACCCATCCACTCACCCACCTACCCATCCACCCACC
>PVJS01011924.1:0-17533 GCA_004027185.1 Glis glis
CCGGGGACTGAATGCAGGGGCGTTCTACCTCCACGCTACGCCCCCGGCCCTATTTTTTAATGCTTTATTTTTGAAACCGGGTCTCACGAAGTTGCGGAGGGCCTCACTAGGTAGAGAGAGAGAGGGAGAGAGAGAGAGAGAGAGAGAGACAGAGAGACAGAGAGACAGAGAGACAGAGAGAGATAGACCGATCGATCTATCCATCGATCGATCGTGCTGAGGCTGGCCGCGAACCTGGATCCTCCAGTCTCCGCCTCCCAAAGTACTGGGATTACAAGCGTGCGCCACCACATCCGGCACTACTTTTTATTTTGAAACAGTCTCACTAAGTTGCTGAGGGCCTGGCTAAATTGCTGAGGTTGATCTCAAAGCTGCGATTCTTCTGTCTCAGTCTCCCAAGTACTCAACATATTTATTTTTAATACTAGATGTGCAATGCAAGTATAGTGTTTAATAGAGTTCAAGAAACAATGGAACAGATCTATAATGTACTATTTTATTTTACTATTTTGTAATATTTTATACTATATAAGTCCACATTTTATCTCTTTGATAAGTTATTCATAAGTTTTCTGGACATTCAAGTAATCATTTGATGGCTTTTTCATGTGGTTCATGACATCAAAATTACAGGCTGAGTACAATTTAGGAAATCAAACTGAGCCATCTCCTTATTTGGTGAACTACAGAGGACAATGTTAAATGATTGATGTGACTGTTATTGAATATGTTTTATTTTTGCTTTGTTTTATTTTTGTGCTAGCGGGATTAAACCCAGGAGCCTCTACCACTGGGATACACTCCCAGCCCTATTTTGTCTTTTATTTTGAAACAGGATCTCCCTAAGTTGCTGAGGCTGGCCTCAAACCTGCAATCCTCCTATCTCAGTCTCCCAAGTACTGAGAGTACAGCCATGTGCCACCATGCCTAGCTCTTAAATATATTTTAGTTACCCAATTGAGCTAGATGAGCTCATAAAAGGATGATCTGAGTTAAAAGGCTGGTGTGAATTGTGTTCTGTTGATGGTCGACGTTGTTCTCACTTAAATAAATTGCAGATCCAGCAACTTAGCAATAGAAATGATTAACATTAGCCAAGACTCTCCCTTTGCATTTGAGTTTTTCATAAAGAGCTTGATGTGTCTGAAATGGTTGATGAAAACTAATAATATTCTTCATTGCATTTGGTTGGAGCTATTGTCATATTAGCAAAGGGTGTACCTTCCTCTGGACAAGGAAATGCCTGTTCAAGCATTCCTTTATTTACATGCAATAACTACTTCACTGTTAGTCCTAAATCAAGTTTTGCTCTCTCTGGTCTTCCACAGTAATTACTACAAATTTTATAAACAAAGCCCGCTCTTGATATTTCATACATCGTGAAAAGGAAAGTTTTCTCTAATGTGGGTGGTGATAAATGATCTGGAATAGATGAAGTTGGAAGCAATTTAAGAAAGAATAGTTCATTTAATTTCCAAAGAAATGGGACATTCGGGTTAGATTACTAATATGTCACTTTTCAGCACAATAGAAAAGAAAGTCCTAATCCTTTAAAAATCTTCTTAACATTAAGTAGCATGAACAACAACAAAAAAAAGTTTGCCACCATCAAGCGTGGTACTGCCTGTCTATGAGGGTTTTTTTGTTTGTTTTTTGTTTTGTTTTGTTTGTTTTTCAATACACAGTGAAAACTCAATTAGATTTTTAAAAATTTTGTTTTAAAAATCTAACTACTACTGATAGAGAAACGGGGAGGATTCCACAGCAGGACAGTGTTAGAACCTCTTCTGACATTATCCAGTGCAAAAAATGAAAAGAAATATGTATACACACACACACACACACACACACTTAAGGCCTCTGGAAATTATCATAAAAGCAAATAACAAATGAGACATCTGTTCATGAAAATCTATGAATACTTGGTATTAAAGGTTAGAATGTGGTGTTTGAACCAAGGACACCACCCCCACCTTTAACTGTCCTATGTTATGTTTCCTTAAGGCTTAGTTGTGAATGTAAGTTGTCATTATAAATAAAATCAAACCTTCCTATTGTTGCTTAGTTTTACAGTTCAAATAGACTAACATTTTAACAAGAATTTTCAAATTGTACACCAACATATGATGTGGGAATTTGATTTAGCACTATAAGTTCAGAAGAATAGAAATTTTAGAGAAACTGACTCTTGAGTAATCCTACAAATATGTTATCTATGATAAATAAATTTTAGCATGGAATTTGAATAAGCAAAACTACATAAACCTTTCTATTTTGTCTAAGCTATACTATCTTGAAACAGAGGAAGAAAATCAAACACAACAAAACAAAATCACTTCTGATGTTAGCAAATTTTCATATTGCCTTTAAATAAAATATGACTTTAAAGGACATAGAAAAACATTTATATTATGCTTAACTTTAGATAGACAATCGATAGCTAGATAGACCTCAGAAACTTCATATCATGAGCTTTTGTTTAATTTCTTATACCTGCCATCCTAAGGCTTATATCTATTAATATAGCAGAATCATTTCAACTGCATTCTCTATTATAATGCATGTGATTCTGGATCCAATAGAAGACCTAGTATAATATTGGTGCTCAATTATGTACTCCAGTAAATTGTTAGTTCTAATAGCTATCATAAAATAGGCTGTACTTTCTCTTTTATATCCAATAATTGATTCAATTATTTTATATTTTGTTTTATTCATGTAAAATAAGCAAACAGTACATTTCTCTGTGTTTTGTCTTAATACAGTAATCGTCAGCAGATGAAATCAAAATTGAAATAATTTCAGGAATTTGCTTTTGTCTTGGTGGAAAAATTTAATATGTATTCCTAATATACTCTTTAGTGTATTAGAGCTGAAATGAACCCTATAGTGATTTAAATTTTTAGTATTCATCAAAATGTATTGCATATACAGATAAAACTTTTTTTCTGATTTGTAATAAATTCTTCCTGAATCCCAAAGCACAGAGATGCTCATGCTTTTGAGTTATTGTAAGGAAATTGAGTAGGAATTTAATTTGCCTGATAAGTGCCCCTCTTGCTGAAGCAGCATTGTATCACAAGGATAAAATGAACCTTATTAAAAGGAGGTATAACCAAGCAGTAGGAAATGTCTGTGGGTTTTCAGATTAAAATGCACATTGTATTTTTCCAGGGTGTTTGCATTTGTCATAAGCACATAATTTCTGCTAGTTAGTCATTTTGTATAAGAAGTATGACTAAATAGGTTTCTTCATTTAAATGTAGCTAGTATTTCATTGATTATGTCTCCATAGTGTCAGGCATTAGTCATAGATTTTCTTTGTAACATATGTTCTTATTGTGTTTATTTGATTCTTCTAGGTAGAAATACAAGAGCAAATGTAATGGGTTTGTTTCTGATTGTCCTATATCCTTGGGGTCCATTAATTTACAGTATTTGACATTTTAAAAAAAGATGCCTCTGGCAAATATGTAACTCAAATTGAGTTTCTAGAGGATTTTTTCACAGAAAATGTATTTAGAAGCTGTGAAAAAAATCTCGGTTCTATATGTATATGTGGCCGTGTGTGCGTGTGTGTGTGCGTGTGCATGTGTATATGTGTGTGTGGGTGTACATGTGCTTTGGTGTGTATATTGAAGAACATGGGTATATATGCGTTATGTTAATCAGGGTTCTCTGGAGAAAAAGGAACCAATAGAAACACACACACACACACACACACACACACACACACACACACACGAGGGAGAGAGAGAGAGAGAATATGACGGAGGTCAAAAAGTACCACAATCTGCCATCTGCAAAATGGTGAGTGAAGAAAGCCAGAGATATAATTTAGTCTGAGTCTGAAGTCCTAAGGACCAGAAGCATTAGTGTCCAGTGGCAGGAGTGGATTGATGTCTCAGTTCAAACAGGAAACAAATTTTTCTTTCTCCACCTTCTTGTTCCATCCAGGCCCTGAAGGAATTGGATGACTCCCATATACTTTGGCAATGACAACTTTCTTTATTCTGTTCATCTTTCCCAATGCTAATGTCTTGTAATAACGTTCTTAATGACCCATCTTGACATAATTTACCAACTATTCAGTCATTCTTCAGCTCAGTCAAGATGGCAAATAAAATTAACCATCACACGTACCTGTGCAAATATGTAGTTGTAGACAAAGTGGTTAAAGAAAATAAATGTTTGACAAAGTCCTATGACAGATAGCATCTTTTATTTGCCACCATCTTATCTATAATTTTAGGACAGGCATTGGCTAAAAGGATAAAATTCAAAAAGAGACAAGGAGTATGTAAAAGAGGACAATAATGCACAAGTTTTCAAATAATTTTTTTCAATAAGGGTCCCAGGAACTATTTCAGAGAACTCCCCTCACCTGTCATTTCCAATATAGAGGAACAAATATCTAGCTTTCAAAGTATCAGTCATTTAATTCCACGTGTAAGTGAATTTGGGATGTTTCTGTAGTTCCCTAATAATTGTGACACTATTATTTTAAAGGATTTGCAGTGAAATAAGGAGAAAATTTCACTTTTAAAGATCACATTTTTTGGTCCCAATAGAATGTCAAATCTCAAGCATAGCTCTTTTCAATGTTAGAATTTTCAGAGTCCAAATGCTAAATTATGTTGGAGAAATTGATTAAAGACAGGAGAAAATATGACATTTACGTATAAATAATGAATTAAGAGTTTGTTATTCATATGCATTCAAAATATATCTCCATTTGGCATATTCCCAGACATTATATGAAACTTACACAAATTCATATGCAATAAAATCATGAATACTAGATTGGAAATATTGCCTAATTTAAATTGAAGGTTGGTAAATATTGCTCTGAGTGATGATATTCAAGTTATGATGAGAAATAAGTGAGGAAATTAGCCAGAAGAAGGGTAGAGGAGTTAGTCTCAGTGATGAGAAATAGCATGTGCACAGACCTCAGATCAGAAGAGGTCATATTACTCTCGGTTTGGAAAGAAAGGCATTGTGGAGAGAGCACATTGCATAGAAAATAATAAACATATTTTAACAACTATTCCAATTCCTTCTCTGCTTCCTCTCCCTTGGAAGCTAATCCATTTCTTGCTACACACTGACCATTCCCAGTCTGTATATCCTATATATAATTTTGGGCAACAACCTCAGACATTTCTTTCCTTCCTCACTGGCAAGTCTCAGATGTATCTTAAATTCAGTATGTCTAAAACTGAACCTTTGATTTGCCGTCTCAAACCATATTTTCTTCCACTCCTAGATACCTTAATATGTCATGCCACTACCCACCGAGTGTTCAAATCAGAACTTCAAATCTGTTTTGATTCTTCCCTTTCTTTGACCTTCAACTCTATAGGCCATAAGCAAGCCCAGTATTCTTACTGTTAGGACAATATAATCTTATCACAGTAAAGCCCAACCACAACAACAGGTTGCAGCAACTTTCTACCCCTAGGACAGGAGCACTTTGCTGTTTTTGTGTCTGTTGCTTTGCAGAGGCGGTGCTGTGCTGATCATAACCTAATGGCCAGGTGAGCTGATCTCACATGGTTTTACAAGCTGACCTTAGCATTTTCACTAGCTCACCTCCCCTGGTTCCGCTGAAACTCACTCCCTCTGGTTTCAGCTTTGTGTACTTTGCAGATCCTCATAGGCTTTGCAGACTTCTCCTCTACAAATAATACTCCCACCCTGTTCTTTGGGACTGATGTTATTTTGATGTCATAATAACATTTTGCTCCCCAATCCTTATCCAGCCTGGTTCCTCTTGGTGTTGGACCTAACATTTACTTGTAAAATATTTTTCACATTTATCCATTCTTCTTCATTCCCACTGCTACCACCAAAATTATTTCAACTGAACTGTTTTCTCTCTTTTTCCTTTCCACAATATCACGAGGTTTATTCAACACTCAAAGGTTATAGCATGCAGAAAATTATTAGGAAATTCTATAAGTAAGATTAAGCTGGTTTGTCTCCCTTTTCCTTCCTTCCTTCCTTCCTTCCTTCCTTCCTTCCTTCCTCCCTCCCTCCCTCCCTCCCTCCCTCCCTCCCTCCCTCCCTCCCTCCTTTCTTTCTTTCTTTCTTTCTTTCTTTCTTTCTTTCTTTCTTTCTTTTTTTGTGGTACTAGGGTTTGAACCCAGAGGTTTCCTGCCTGCAAGTTATACTCCAGCCCTGTTTTGTTTTTTATTTTGAAACAGGGTCTCACTAAGTTGCTGAGCTGGACTTGAACCTGTGATCCTCCTGTCTCAGCATCCCAAATACCAGGATTAAAGATGTGCCTGCCTGCCTCCTTTCCTTTCCTTTCCTTTCCTTTCCTTTCCTTTCCTTTCCTTTCCTTTCCTTTCCTTTTTTTGGTACTGGGGATGGAACCCAGGGGCATTCTACCCCCAAGCTACAACCCCAGCCTTATTTTATTCTTTCTTAGAAACAGTCTCACTAAGTTGCAGAGGACCTCACTAGTTGCCGAGGCTGGCTATGAACCTGCGATCCTCCTGCCTCAGCCTCCCAAGTACTGGGATCACAGGTGTGGGCCACCACACCTGCAGTCACATTGATTATACCAAAGCAAATTAGAGACACAGTTTAATTTCCAAATGCTTGTGATTTTCCTGGATAAGTTTATGTTATTGGTTTCATTTTTAATTCTCTTATGTTCAGAAAGCATACCCTTGGTGATTTCAATCCTTTCATATTCATGTAGAGTTGTTTTTCATGATCAAGATATGTTCTATTTTATTAACCTACTCCCATGCATGCATAGCTTCCCCTATAACCAACATTTTCCACCAGGGTGGTACATTTGTTAAAACTGATGAATGTACTTCAACATATCACATCACTATCATTCATAGTTCATAATTTATTTTGGGGTTCCCTCTAGGTGTTATACCTCCACTGAGTTTGGACAAATGTACCAGAATGTCATATATAGTAATACATTATGTAACCTTTTCAGATTGGCTTCTTCACTTGATAATATCCATTTAAATTTCTTCCATGTATTTTCTTGGCTTGATAGCGCATTTATTTTCAGCATTCACTGATATTTCACTGTCTGAATATGCTGCTAATTTATTTGTTCACCTAGTGAAGAACATCTTGGTGTTCCCAAGTTTGGGAAAATATGAATAAAAGTGTCATGAATATCTGTGTGCTGGTTTTTATGTAGGCATAATTTTTCACCTCCTTTGGCTATATACCAAGGAGCATCGTTGTTGGATAATATGGCAAGACTATGCTTAGATTTGTAAGAAACTGTCTTCTAACATAGCTGTACCATTTCACATTCCCATCAGCAACAAAGGAGAATTATGTTGCTCCACATCTTTCTAGTAGTTGGTACTGTCTGTGTTCTGTATTTTGACCATTCAGATAGGTATGATTATCATTTATTCTACACTTTTCATATAATGTTTTCAATGATTTCTCCAGAGAATACTATATAGTACCTAAGTTTACCCATAGTTTAATAAAAATTAATAGTGTACTACTTGATGTAAAATGTAAAAATCTTCCATTTAACTCTGTCTCTCTCATCATTCATATTATCATTGTCATATGTACTGTATTGGCATACATCTAAACTACACATGACAGTGTAATGACGTTTGTCTTAGCCATGGAAATTTATGCTGTAAATAACCATGACTGGCCTTGCATATTTTCTATGGTAATTATTATTTTCCCTGCTTTTCTTTATACATTTGTCTGAAAAACTTTCTCCAGAGAGCTGAGTTTTAACCTATCTAAGAGTTGATTCATCTCCACAATCTGCTGCTTTTGTTTATGTTTCAGAATGCTTATGCAGTTGTCTTTGTTTCTTCCCTCCTCTAGAGTTCTTAGTTGTAATCAGCAGAGTCTGAGTCTATTTGGCTTGTACTGCCATTTCAAAACTCAATTTCCATCCCAGACGTTTTCATACATTTCTACTATTCTTTAGTTCCAAATATTTTCACAGAGATTCCTTCTTTGACCTGTGAGTTATTTAGAAATATGTTGTCTAATTAATAAATTTTGGGGAATATGCTTGTTATATTTTGTTATTTCCTAGTTTAATTCTACTATATTCACAGAAACTACTCTGTGAATTTCTAGCCTTAAAATTTATTAAGGCATATTTTATAAGCAAACATATGGTCACTTTTTGTACATGTTTCTTGTTCACTAGAGTACGTATTTTGTACTTGAGACCTGTTTAGTAGAATTTTCTATATAAGTCAATTAGGTAAAAATTATTAATTTTGTTGTATCAATGTACGTTGTTCTTAATGAAATACTGTCTGTTTGTCCTACAATCTTTGGGACATGTAAAAATGTCTAGCCATGATAGTGGATTTTCTACTTCAACCTCCGTATCTGTCAACATTTGCTACAAACAATTGAAATTATGTTATTAGAGTTACATTGGAGTTATATGAACTTTTACTATTATGATTAATTTTTCTTTCCTTAATGTATGGTTTGGCTGATATTAATATAACCATACCAATTTCTTATTTTTGCTTGCCATATGTATGGTATGTATTTTTCCATGTTCTAAACATTTACTGGTCACATTTCCTTAAGTATATAGAATAGAGCTGTTGCTTCATTTAAATAATCTGATAATCCTTATAGATTCCTTAAAAATTTTATTCTATCTAAATTTAATTTAATAACTAATATAATTAGTTTAAATCAAGAATCTTATTTGCTTCCCATTTTTGATTTATTTGTTGGTTTTTATTTTGTTTTTTGTTTTTCTTTTTGCAGTACCTGGAATTGAACCCAGGGGAGCTCCACAACTGAGCCGCATGACTGTCCCTTTTTACTTTTACTTTAAGACAGGGTGTTATGGCTTGGATTTAGAATGCTTCCTTAGACCTTACAGAGACAAGGCAGCCATGTTGGAGGTGGAGCTTAATTGCTTAAGAAGTGTCCCTAGAGTGTGACCTTGGGGATTATATATTTATTCCCTCCTCCCAGTTCTCTCTCCATTTAAGGCCTCCATGATGTGAGAACAGAACCCTTGCACTCTCTCTCTGCTCTCCATGCCATGCCCTGAGTTCCACAGCTTTCACCCAGGCCAACAAGGGTTGAACCCCTGAAATCTCCAGAACTGTACATAAATGAATCTTCCTTCCTCTACGTTGTGGTGTTTGGGTGACAGCAGTGAGAATGCTGACTGAAACACTGGGTGTCACTAAGTTTCCCAGGCTGATCTCAAACTTGCAATCTTGCTCAGTCTCCAAAGAAGCTGGAATTACTGGTGTATGCCGCTGTGCCTGGCTATTTGTTGATACTTTCTATCTCACTTTATTTGCCTTAAATTATATTTTTAAATCATATTTGAAATTATTTAATATGGAAAGTGTTATAAAATCTGATTCTTACGTTATTCCTTAGCATTTGGCCACAAAGTATAATAATATGCAGTGTGATTTATTAATGTGTGTTAAATAATGTTACTATTTTCTGTAAAATATAGGCCACTACAGTTTTCACCATTGACTAAACCTCTCACCTGCACCCCTATGCTGTTTTCATACATTGTACTCAGAGTGGATGTTAGATATTTTGATGTTTATATCACTTGGGTCAGGATCTTAATATAGTTGTTTGAAGAATGTGGTACTTATTCTAGCACACACTTAAGTTAATTACAGTTTTCTAAAATTGAGGCTTATTTAATAAAGGTAGATCTAAAGCAGCAGTTTTCACAAATTTAATTTAGCTTCATACTAAGGTATGATCTTTTTGAGTGATCTATACAATGTACTGTATAATAAGGTCTCTCTGTTCAGCTGGATGAAAACATGAAGATATTCTCAGCCCTGCATGAGCTACTGGAATAATTCAGTCTACTGCTTTCTGGTAATTCTTTCCCAAAATCATGTAGTTTTACCTCACACACATCAGATCAATATAAAGACAAAGCCTTGGCAGAATCACCCCCCCTCCACAGAGATCTCTGTGGTACTTTCTGAGCAGTTCTCTCTTCCCCAGCACTCTCTCATGACAAATTAAGCTGACTGGCTTCCTTAGGAAACATTGTTTTCCCACAGTGTCAGACTGCTAGTCTCTGACTTTCCCTTCCTCTTCTGTGGCTTACAAATTGTCCCGTCGGTGAGCTTGGAACACCATAGTTTTTACTAAATTTGTTTGCTTTCTGTCAGGGATCACAGTGCTGCATTATCTATTGTGATGCTCAATATCTGACAACAGTTGGTTCATATGTTTTATTTGGTTTTCTAGTTCTGTATGATGGGAGAACAATTCCAGTACTACCATGGCCAAGGTAGAAATACCCTTAATTTCATTTTGAAAATGAAACAGTATAATAAGATAGGAACAAGGACAGACTGTGAAACTAAGCAAGGCAACTGAGGCATTTGTAACTGATAGGATATCTCTGTATGAGATCATTGAGTAGAATTCTGTGTGTACTTCATATTTGGGTTAGTTTTAGTCAGATTGTCCTAGATCATGCTAAACTAAAATAATAGTTGAAAATAATTAATTAACCAATCTATTTTTGCCTACTAACTGGAGGTTATTCCTGAGAGGAAAGGGACCATGTTCTCTGTGAATCAGAGACACGTCAAGTTTGCTAGCACATTGCAAGCCTGTGTCTTCATTCTCAGTCTGAATATAGCAAACTACTTAACTACTTTTTTCAAATTTAAATAAAAAAACCAATTGGACAATTGCTTAGTTTCAGCAAATATGGTATGAGTCCATTTCTCTAACTCCAGAAAAATGTTTATTTTCAGCAAAGATGCTGGAACAAATACTAGATTACATCAGCATCTTGGGTTTCCCTTTTCTTCTTAGACACACAGCTACACTCCCCATACTCCTGAAAATTCATTAGGAACAAAAGACTGCTTTCTGCACAATGGAATTGTAATCACTAGTTATGCATGCCATCCCCAAATTTGGCTTCTAAATATTATGTGTTGGGGTTAGGGGTACAGCTCAGTGGAAGGGCACTTCTCTAGCATGCATGCAGACCTGAGTTCAATCCCCAGCATGGAAAAAATAAAAAGTAAAATACCATGTGTTGTACTCTGTATCCACTTTCTATTTATTCTTGTTGACCACTTATATGCAGAGGACCTAGAGAGGTGTCTAAAGATTAATGATCAAGCCACTACGGGAAAAGAGCCTGGTTATCTGATTGATGCAGAAAGTAAGCCCTCTACTCCTCAGACTTATTTATCTTTTGTCATCTCCCCATACTGAATTATGAGATTAGTGTCAAGAAAATATTTTGTTAAAGAGCTCAACTTGTGAGTGGTGTGCATAGAAGTTATCCTACTCTAGTGCGTGCAGTGGTGACATCAGTTTTAATATTGGTCTAATTAACAGAACCTCTTGAATTATTCTGTTAGGCAGTACAGTAGGCAATATTGTGATAAATGAGGAATTTTTATTCTCTCAAAGAACTCACAATTATGGAGAAAGGCAGGCATGTGAAAATGGAATGCAGAGTTATAAGGATGATAATAGAAACCTTGAAAAACTTCAGTAAAATTGAATATGTGATTAACTGTTGGATGACAGACAAGATTTTCTAGACATGAGGAATAAAGAGCTACTAAGAAAGAAAGATACAACAAAGACATTTCAAAACAGACAGAAAAATTGCATAAATCCACAGAAGTGGCCTAAACATGAGGAGACTGCACGTCTTTTGCCACAACTGGAGCATGGGATATAAAAGGGGATGAGTGAGTGAGTGTTTACTGGGCAGGCAGAGACACTGTGAGACCCTTTAAAACAGGGAAGCTTCACATGGATGCTACTTTTCTTTCTTCTCACCTACATTGAAGAGATACAAAGCTCTTTGGTGTTAGATTCCTAAAGGAACAAGAGTTTAGTTAAAGCCATGATGCTATTAGCATCAATAAAATTTTGTTTCAGCCGGGCGTGGTGGCGTACGCTTGTAATCCCAGTACTTTGGAAGGCGGAGACCGGAGGATCCGGGTTCGCGGTCAGCCTCAGCTCTCTCTCTCTCTCTCCGTGTCTCTCTCTCTCTCTACCTAGTGAGGCCCTCTGCAACTTTGTGAGACCCGGTTTCAAAATAAAGTATAAAAAAAATAGGGCCGGGGGTGTAGCGCGGAGGTAGAACGCCCCTGGGTTCAATCCCCGGTACCGCAAAAAAAAAAAATTGTTTCAGAGTGCTTAGGTAGAAGTATTAAGCTCTATGGAAATACTTTAAATAGTCCCTGACTGGCACCAATACATTCATGCCCTCCATGCTAAAAGTCTTAAAGATAGGAAAAAGTGAGCATTTTCACATTCTACAAATTGCAATTTTTCCACAGCTGGTTTAATTTACCATTTAAGACAGGATGAAAGATTTTCATCCAAATGAAAAACATTTTTAGCAGTATAAACCAAATTCACCACCAGTTTCTTTTTTTTACAATTAACTAATTATATAATTTTAATATGCTTTTATTGGTGCATTGTAGTCTCACATCACAATGAGTAGCAGTTTGGTGTTAACAAAAATGCACACAGCTCTTAGTGTCCCTCCCCCCCCACATGTAGCACTGAGGATGATGTTGGTATAATCTCATATGTACACATTGTTTATGATAGTAATTCCATAGATTCACTTCTTTCTTGCCCATCCCCTTCCCTTATACCCCTTCCCTTGCACCACTGAGGGTTCTCTGTTGTCACTGGAGTCCCTTTTGTGTACCCACTACTCTCTAGGTTGAGCATATTATTATGTCAGTGCTTCTGAAGGAGGAAAATCCTAGGATTTTGATTATTGTTTCTTCCTCTTTTCCAATTAAACTTTTACTCTTCTGTATCAGAAAGAGATATAATGTCCTTTTTAATTTCTTTACCACAAAATATTATTATTTGATTTTCATTCTTTTTTATTTTTCTTTTTTTATTTCCAGCTTTTCTTTTTGATTCTTAATTTTATCTCTGCTTAGAGTTCACATCTGCTCTTACATATTATCTATTTTATTCATTAGAACACTTAGCATATTCATCATATTTGTTTTAAATTTTTTATCTGATGATTCCAGAATCTCTATTATATATATGTCTCAGTCTGTTGTTTGTTTTGTCTTTTCACACTGTTTTTTATTGCCTTTTTAAAAGTCTCTCTCTTTATATTTTGTTGGTTTTGGGGATTGAACCCATGGACATTCTACCACCGAGCTACACTCCTACCCCTATTTTTTTCTTATTTTGAAACAGGGTCTCACTAAGTTGCAGAGGCAGACTTTGAACAAATCTGCCATCCTCCTGTCTCAGCCTCCCAAGTGCTGGAATTAAAGGTGTGAACCACCATGCCTGGCATATAAGCAATTTTAAATCCTGATTTATTGAACCATTAGAGCTCCAGTAGATGTTCATAAGATGTCTACTGACATGACAGTAGTAGGTATCAGAACTCTCAGTGCTATAGAATATAAAACCACTACAATATGGTCTCTACTCTCTATCCTTTATGAAGAGAAAAAAAAAGTCTTTGGGATAGGAGGCATTATTTGCATTTTTTTCAAATTCATTTTCATTACTGATTGAACACTTAATTTATAACCAGTTAATCTCCAAATGTGGGTTTCTTCTCTGTAAAAGAAAGGCAATAATGCTTGTAATTATGACTTTGTGGAAGAGATACATATTAAAATTATGAATAGTAGCATTGTTTTATGAATACAGGAATAGACATTTCTGCTTCTAAAATATTAGTCATATGAGAAAATTTAGTGGCTATTCCTTGAAAAAGACAGTAATAGAAAAGTTAAAGGAGTTTTGATTAAGCATATCAGATATTGAGATGTATAGAGATACAAGGAGTGAGGCAAAGAAATAAAGGGAGAGGGAATACATAGATTATTAGATAGATTTCTGTGATTATTTATGGTTCATGTGAAAATTTCAAATTAAGCCTGCTGTGAGATTGCGAGGAAGTCGACTTATGAGCATTTATGATAACTTCTATGGTTGGAAGTAATTTGTCTGGGCGTAAATTAGTTCCTTTGGTCTGAGAGGGAGATGACTTGATTGGTATTACATATCAGATCACAAGCTTGCTTCTGTATACTCATGACAAAATCATGGAAGGAGGTGCTGCAGCATGTGCCTCAATGAGTTGTTTTCACAGAGACACAAGAAAGAACTTGATAACAATTTAAAGATGCAGGTGACAGATTCTCATACATCTAAAAGGAGGGATAGTCTTTGCTGCAACTCTGAACAATGGAAGTGCTATGTGTGTGCACAAACCAAAAAAAATGTGCTAGAAAAAATACAAACCCATAGAACCTGCACATATTAACTCACTATCAAAGTAGGCTCTAAAACAGGACATGTGATCATCTAAGTAGATATGGATCTAGCATATCTCTTTCACATACACACACACACACACACACACAGGAATTAAATTAAAAACACTTTTTCAGCAGAATATTCTATTTGTTCATAAGTAAGAACTCTTTTTCTCTGATTTTTGAACTTAATATTTCTCCTTGGCAAAACCCCATATGGTTTCAACTACAACTCTGCACATTTAATTTATTTAATTTCCTTAATATAATTGAAAAATGGCTATTATCCAAAACGACAATGAACTTCATAGTCTACTCATGTGGTAACTGTTTTTGACAGAAAACTGCAAATATCACTAGGCCTGGAGATAGGCAAAGTAGCCTCTTTGATTCTAACTAGCACTTTCTAACCATTGATTTTTTCCTATTCCTTTCTCAATAATAATATAAATTATAAATTATTTTTCATATTTTCTTTCACTTATTCAATTGTACACATTCTTTCAACTTTATCACTGATTCCTTGAAGATTTCAGCACCTAATTTATTCACTGAGCAATCATTTTTTAGGATTTCAATATTCAATGATCTTGTCTCCAACCCATCTATTACTTCCACAAAGACATCTAACTGTAGTTTTTCAATAAAAACATTGTGAAGAGTGGTTTGGGATGTTTAGGGAGAAAGGTAAGGATAAAACCATCTTAGGAATTGGAAAACTGACTTATTAGGAAAATGTACAATTGCTGTGTATAATAAGGTCATATTTGAAATGTATGTGTATATATTTGAAATTATTGCCTGATAAAACACATAAATCAACATTGTCCTAATGACTATGACAAAACCTGAATTATATGCAAGAGAAAATATATAATGTACCAAATAAAATTAAAAAAATATAACCGAGCACAAAAAGAACCTGGAAATTAGACAATTCTTTTTTTGTGTGTGTGGTACTGAAGATTGAACCCAGGGATGTTCTACCTCTCACCAATAACCCCAGTCCTCCCAGCCTGTTTTTTTTTTAAACAGTGTCTCATTAAATTGCACACAGCGTCACTAAGTTGTAAGGCTGGCTTCAAACCACTTCTGCTGCCAAAGTCATGGGGAAATATTTCTTGACTCTTCACTGAGAGACCCTGATGGGATTACTGAAGTAAAACCCACAAAACTGGGGAGGTCCTCAGTCTGCAGCTCACAGGACTTTTCACTCATGTCTGTGTATACTCAGGCCCCAGCCATTCATCCAAATTACCTAAAAGAGTTTTTACAAGTTTATGTTTGCAGTAATTTCTGATACAGATAAGTTGACGTTAGCTGTGGCTCTGGATTTTAGTGTCTCTTCAAATTTAAGAGTGTTAGTTTTTTAGGAACCACAGTTTTGTGATTGGTCCAAGAAAAGTAATTGATTTTCATTTTGCTTAATTTTTTTTCTGGTTGTAGGAAATGGGAGTGTTTAATTCCCAGCTTTGCATATTTGAACCCAAACAAGAAGCCATGAAGTGATAGCTTAATATCAGATAAAATAGAATCCTAGACAAAGATTATTACCAAAACAATAGGCACATATCAATAATGAAGAAAAGTGACTCATTAATCAGGAAGATATCACAGTTGTAAAAACTGATTCCCTAATAACCAAGATTCGCAGTAAAAAATAGGCACATTTTGTAATGAAGAAAATTGATTCATTCTTCAGGAAGATATCACAGTTGTAAAAAGTGATTCCCTAATAACCAAGATTCAAAATACATAAAGCAAAACATTAACAGAAATAAAAGGAGAAAAAGTTCTATAGTCAAAATAGAATAACTACACAAAATTAGTAAAGTGTGAAAATACTGCTATGAATTGAATGTTTGTGTCCCTCAAAATTCATATTGAAACCTATATCTCCAACTGATTGGATGTTGAAGTGGGGCATTTGGGATGTAATTAGACTTAAAAGAGACCATGAGGGTAGGGGCCTTCATGATGGTATCAGTGCCCTGCTAAAAAGAAGCATGAGAGAAATTATCTCTTCTCTCCACCATGTAATGAATCAATTAAAACATGGATATTCACAAAACATCCCTGGTGCTTTCATCAGAACTGACAACTCAGGCACACTGACTTCAGACTTCCCAGAGTCCATAACTGTGAGAAACCTTTGGTTATTGTTGTTGTTATTGTTGTTGAAACCACTCTATAGTATTCTGTCTTAGCTCAAACTAACACAAATACTATCAACCACATTTATCTAATTGATATTTATGGAACACTACTTCCAAAATGACTGAATATATTAAAAAGCTATAGTAATAAAGTCAGCATGGTATTGGCACAAAAACAGACACATAAACCAATGGAACAGAAGATACAGAAACAAATCCACACACTTATAACCAATTGATTTTTGACAAAGGTGTCAAACACATATGTTGGAGAAAAGACAGTCTTTTAAAAAAAATGGTGTTGGAGCCAGGCGTGGTGGTGCACGTTTGTAATCCCAGTACTTGGGAGGCTGAGACTGGAGGATCTGGGTTCGCGGCCAGCCTCAGCTACTTAGTGAGGCCCTCCACAATTTAGTGAGAACCTGTTTCAAAATAAGGAATAAAAAATAGGGCTGGGGGTATATCCCAGAGGTAGAATGCCCCTGGGTTCAATCCCTGGTACTGCAAAAAAAAAAAAAATGGTGTTGGGAAAACTGGTTATCCACTTGTCAAAGAATGAAATTAAATTCCTACCTCTCACTCTACACAAGAGTCAACTCAAGATGCATAAAGGACCTGGAAATTAGACCACAGACTTTGAAATTACTAGAGGAGGGCATATGTCCAACACCCCAACGTATAGGCCTAGGTAGACACTTCCTCAATGAGACCCCCAAAGCTCAGGAAATTAAAATCAGAATTAATAAATGGGATGGCATTAAATTAAAAGATTTCTGCTCTTGGAGGGAAACAAAAAAGAGTTAAAGAGAAAGCCTAAGGAATGGGAGAAGATCTTTGCCAGCTATTCCTCTGATAGAGGACTAATATCAGGAATATACAAAGTACTTAAAATAATTAACACTAAAAAAGCAAATAACCCAATCAAGAAATGGACAATTGAACTAAATAAACACTTCACAAAATAAATACATGAAAAAAATGTTCAACATCATTAGCAATTAGGGAGATGCAAATCAAAACTACACTGAGATTCCATCTAAGCCCCATTAGAATGGCAATCATTAAGAAGTCAAACAACAG
>PVJS01011924.1:17633-44875 GCA_004027185.1 Glis glis
CTTGTAATCCCAGTACTTTGGGAGGCGGAGACCGGAGGATCCGGGTTCGCGGCTAGCTTTCTCTCTCTCTCTCTCTCTCTCTCTCTCTCTCTCCTTAGTGAGGCCCTCCGCAACTTTGTGAGACTCGGTTTCAAAATAAAGTATAAAAAATAGGGCTGGGGGCGTAGCGCGGAGGTAGAAGGCCCCTGGGTTCAATCCCCGGTACTGCAAAAAAAAAAAACAAAGAAGTCAAACAACAAATGCTGGAGAGAATGTGGGGAAATAGGAACTCTTGAACACTGTTGGTGGGATTGCAAATTAGTACAGCCACTATGTATATCAGTGTGGATATTCCACCGTATGATTCAGCTATTCCACTCCTGACTATCTTTTCAAAGGACTGAATTCAGAATATTATAGTAATTCATGCATATCCATGTTTATAGCAGCACCATTCACAATAGCCAAATTATGGGACCAACCTAGGTTGTCCATCACAAACTTATGGGATATACACACAATGGAATTCTACTCAGCAATCAAGAAGAACAAACTTACTTCATTTGCAGGAAAATGGATGGACCTGGAGAACATTATGATAAGTGAGATTAGCCAGTCACAGAAAGTGAAGGGTTATATGTTTTTTCTCATATGCAGAAGCTATGGAATAATGCGGGTATCAAAGGGACTTCAGATAATGCAAGAGAAACTCCAATGGAGCCAGGAAGGTGGTCTAGGGAAGGGGTGATAGAGGGAGAATCAAGGAAGGAAACACTTTCATTGACATTATGTACATATGTGAGAATATCAATGCCAAACTCAATACCCTGTGTGGGGAACTGGGGGAGTGAGGAGGGAGCTGGGGGAAAGTCCAGCAAGTGCTGTGTGTATGCATGTCACTATCACTATGAACTACATTATGATGTGAGACTATAATGCACCAATAAATGTATAAAATATATATATATTTCAAAAACAACATAAAAACAAAATGACAAAGTGAAAGGAATATTCACTACTTTTAAGTGTGTGTGGTATAGTCACCAAAAAAGAGAACATGAGGCTCTAGGAAAGAGTCTTAGTTCATATAAAAGTATCTTCATGAAATCAAATTGAAAAATTAATTAATTAACAGTAAATATCTTGAAAAACATAAAGTGACAGGAAACCTTTATAAAAATTCACAGGTTAAAGATGAAATCACAAGGGTAATTTAAAAAAAATAATGCTAAAATATGCCTGTACAATTATTATAATGTTAATTGTTAGGAGAGGAAATCATAGTTTTATTTTTACATTAGAAATTTAAAATAAAATGTCTAAATCCAAAGAATTAATTTTACACCTTAAGATAAAGACCAAAGTGAATCCAAATAAGGAAAGCAATGAAGTAGTAAAATTCAGAACAGAAATTAAATGAAATATAAAATAAATAGCCAGGGGTTAGCAGAGTGGTCAAAAGCCTGAGCTTTTAGAATTATTTTCAAGTTGTGCCAGTCTCTGTATCTTCATCTGTCTATAAATTAGATCTTCCCAGATAACATCCAACTTGTGTTATGATTTGTAAATTGAAGAAAGCCATAGAATACAATCACAGAAAACCCAATACTAAACATAAAGGTTTAGTATTGTGTACCACTGATAAAGGGTGACATTTTACTATAGCATGATATATCTTTTAAGTCACATTTTAATGTTTAAAGTTTTGTTATGGTGGAAATGCACTCTTTCTAAAGACATAGTAGATTTTCAAATAGGAGATTCTAAGAAATATGAAGAGTTCTTTTATTGTGGTAGAAATATTTCACAGGGCATTGTGAAATTCATTTTAATACTACATTGTACTTATTAAATATTTAAATTGAAGAAATCTGTTGATTTTATCTGAATTGCAGCTTAATTTATATTTATAAAATGTGTTCATTGAAGCAGGTAATCATTAAAATTCTGTGTGTGTTTTAAAATTTAAGAATTAAGGAATATACAATATGAAATATCTAAAGGGATGATGCTAGAATAATAAACACAGCTTTTAATGTTGAAATATAATTAATATTTTATGTCTTAAAGTATATCTTGGCTCTTTCTCTTAAAGGTTAAATAATTTTGGTGAGTGTCAGGCAAAGGTCAAATAAGAAATGTAAACTAAGCACTAAAGGAACATTTGCTATTGATTACTATGTTCTAAAAAGCAAGAGATTGGATTATATTTTAATTTGGCATATGTATCTAAAATGGTTATATTTGTATGACCACTATATATTCATCGAAGTGATTATTTTTGTAGCAGTCATAGACTACTAACTTCTTATAAGATTAAATATAATACTTAATATTACATTGGGTCGATATTGTACATATATATATATACATATATATGTGTATGTTTCATCTGTAGTATTTCTCAATGCTAATGAATCCTATTCATTAGAGTTATGTTAAAGTTTTAAGAAAAAATAATTTTTAAACTCAATGTTTGAAATATCTAAGTTTTTTTGTTAAAACATATCCATGAAAGTTTATATACTTCTTGTAATTTAATAATCTGGAGTATATTGTAAGTGAACTTCATTATTATTTTATATCTTTTATTTTATATCTTGATTTGTTTCAACGAATACATATAAATGCAACACTCTAATTGATATTACCTCAGTGGAAGCTAACTAATACTAGAAATATGGAAAACTGTAAGGAAACATTTGGAGTTTCTTTGCTCTTAACCAAGTATGGGTACATTTTCTCTGATGAAGGTGGAATTAAAATTATAAGATAGCTACAAAATACAGGTTCATGGGAATAATCTATACCAAATTAAGAAAAGTAATAATCCTCTGAGGCTTACATTCCACTTTATCTCAACCTGTTTTGAAACATTGGCATTTTTATGACACAGGGAGCCAACTCAAATGGTAAGCAACATCCTTTCTTGAGAGTAGGAGAAAGAAACCCTTTTAATTTATATAATAGAATTAATACCATTCTAGATATTTAAAAGCCATGTGCATCATTGTCCTTTTCTGAATAAGAATAAGCAAGGTACACAGCTAGGTTAGGAGTACTTTTCTAGATCAGTGGTTCGCAAAATACTATGTATGCAGAAGGGCAGAGGGCTGGGTGGGCTCTGAAGGGAAGCACACCAGGTGCTGTGTGCATGTATGTTTCTATCACTCTCAGCCTCATTATGATGTATAATTACAGAGCACTAATGTAAGTATGATAAAACCATGTGGTCTCTGGAATGGTGACATCAGTCACCTTAGAAAGTTGTTAGATGACAGTTTCCAGGTCCCACCTCACACCTGCTGAATCATTTTGCCAGATAGTTTTGATGCAACTAAATTTTGAGTAACACTATTTCACTTGTAGATTTTTCAAACCCTACCTGCCTATCTCAGTATCTTGTATGCGGAAGAGGGGGAGTAGAGAGGGAACTAGGGGAAAACCGACCAACTGCTGTATGCATGTATGTCACTATCACTATGAACTACATTATGATGTGAAACTATAATGCACCATCTATATTTTAAAAATTAATAATTTTCATACTACCTCAGACCAATGCAATCATAAGGTCTTGAAATAGAGTCTTGAACAGGGTGTGTGTGTGTGTGTGTGTGTGTGTGTGTGTTTGTGTGTGTAGGAGGTGAGTGTTTGCGTGTGTGTATGTGTTTCAGGAGCTTAACAGCTGAGTAATATTCTATTAGCATTGGGAATTACTTATTCCCAATGAAAATATAAGACCAAGGACAGGTTAATCATGTATGTAATTACTTAGCTATAAAATATATGTTCACTTTTCTAAATATATGAATATTTAAATAAAATTTACAAAATAGAGCAATTCTAAACTCTACTAAAATTATACAAAGTGAAAAATGAGGCATAATTGTAAGTGTGACGTCATTTATATATACATATATATTTGCAAATATATAGCATGGCAATTTTCTTCAAATTGTGTGAGATAATACAATTTAATTTCTTTTAACAACGTTACTGGTATATATTCACATACCAAAAAACTCATCTATTGGAAGTATATAATTCTCTGAGTGTGATGGTACACTCCTGTAATACCGGAACTTAGGCTGAGACATGAGGATTGCAGGTTTGAAGCCAACCTCAGCAATTTAGTGAGGCCCTCACCAACTTAGCAAGATTCTCCTTCAAAATAAAATATGAAATAGGGATAGGAGTGTGGCTTGGAAGTAGAACGCCCCTGGATTCAATCCCCAGTACCAAAAAAAAAAGTATATAATTCATTGGGTTTTCAGGATATTCACAAACATGAAACCATCACTACAGTCATTTTTAGAAGGTTTTGGGGTTTGTTTTTAAATGTGATTCTATGCAAAACTCCATTTCTTAGCTACCACTCCATTATTTTCTTCTTTCTGCTTGTTTCAGTTTAGTTTACTGACCTATTTTTCCATTTTTGCAACTTGGGAAGCTAGGTTATTGATTTGAGTTCATCTGCTTTAGTAATGCAACCACTTGCCAATATAATTTTCCTCTAACCAGTGCTATTGAGGCATTCCATACATTTTAGTGTGTTGTATTTTTAGTTTTATTCTTCTCAGCATATTTTTAAAATTTTCTTGTTGGTTTCCTTCTTTACACAATTGTATTTAGGAATGTTTTGTTTAATTTCCACATTTGTGTGAGTTTACCAAATCTATTTCTGGTATTAATTTCTAATTTCATTCCTTTGTGGTGAAAGAATACTTTGTATTTTTTCTATTTTCTTAAGTGTACTGGGGGTTGATGTGTGGTCTAGCATATGATCTATGTGTTGCATGAGCTAGTGATTCACAACCCAAAGTGCACCAACTTCTTTTTATTTGTATTGCACTGTACCCCAGTTGTTTAAGATAGATATATAGATACATAGATACATAGATGGATGGATGCAAAATATCCTATAGCCAAGGCATTAAAAATCCTAAAGTTTTGTACAACGTGCTAGCACTGGTCTGTACTCTACTGTTGTCATATTATATACTCACATGATTTCTCCTGAACAGCAGTGCGGAAAGAAAATTATCTGAGTTGGGAAAAGTTGGAACAATATATTTGACTGCCCAGTTGCTTGGATAGGGAAATGGCTGATGTGTGAATTTATATTGACCCATACATAGACAATGGCTGAATATTGACATAACAGTAGATGTGGGATTGGCCTTCCTACTACAAAGAGGTTCAGAGAAAGTTCTAAGTATAAGGATATGCAGAAGGGAGATGCCCAAACAGAGAGCAGTGTGTGCACTGAGCAGAGGGCACAGATAACACACTTTATGGCCACTGAGAAGGACAGATTTGAAGGGCAAGGTATTGATGAATGATCACAATAAGATTCCACAGAATGCAACAGAGAACACACACCGAAGACTGTGAGCTGAGGACAGGTTCCCATATGCAGGTTCTAGCAGCAAAGATTGTAGAAATCATGGAGTCCTATAAGCCAGAAAACCTTGTTAAGCTCTCTGGGCATTCAATTAAGAACACTGAAAGGCTATCCATTAGCAGTAGAGTGATTCTAGCACTATTGGAAGGGCTACAAAATACATAACCTATGCAGGGGTGCCTGTAATACCAGTACTTGGGAGACTGAGAGAGGAGGATCACAGGTTTTGAGGCCAGCGTGCAGTAACCTAGTGAGATCCTGTATCTAAATAAATAAATAAATAAATAAATAAATAAATAAATAAATGAAATGTGGCTGTAACTTAGATATAGTACACCCCTGGATCCAATCTCCAGTATGCCCCCTCCCAAAAAGGCATAACAACAAATCTGGAGATGAATCTTGACAGTATCAAGGTCAGTGAACTGTAAATTAACTTTGAACAATGGAGTATCCATAATCAAATGAAGCAAGACACATACATTGGTACTAGCAGATAGTTACTTCAAATCATTATCAGAGGTTTCTCATATGTTCCATTTAATGAAATAGTATTCTAATACAGTAAGAGTACAGACACTTATAATATGAGATTTTAACTTAAATTATCAATTAAAGAATCCTAACCAACTTAGTTACTGGCTGAGGCAAAGGGAACATAGAATGATTAATGAAAGAAGGAAATAACTGAAATAAATATGGTGAATGCATATTTTTGTTATGTTTATATTAGATATTAATGAATGTTTTCCTTATTTATAAGTCTCTATTCTATTTCAGTAATACTGTTACTGCTTAACAAATATAGGTGGTATTAGAACAAAACAAGAAAACATAATTAACATTATTAGCCAGAAATATAGTGATTGAAATTTATATTACTGCTTTGGAGAAAATATTTAGAACGTCTTGTTTATAAACAGCTATGGAAAAATATAGTTTACATACAATAAAATTCACTAATTTTAGTTGTAAAATTTGATGAATTTTCAGAAAAGCATCGAGTTGGGTAAGTATTACTGTAATCAACATTCAAAATATTTTTATCACAGCAAAAGTTCATTCCCACCCCTAAACAGATAGACTGCCCAACCACAAATGTGGAAAGCATTTTTGCTTTCTTTCACTATAATTTCCAATTTTCATATCTTTTTCCCCCCATTGCACTGGCCAGGCCATTCAGAACAATGAATGAAAATACTAGAGTGGCTGTTTTTGCCTCTTTCCATCTCAAAAGGGGAAAGCATTCAATCAGTACTCTTTTTGTGTGATGTTAGCTTTAGCTTAGTTTAGTTTGTTTTGTTTTTCTCCAAGATTCCTTTTGTCAGATTAAATTATATTCCAATTTACTGAGAAATGCTTCTTTTTTGCTTTGTTTTGTTTTAAAATTATGAGTGGATATTGCACTTTCAAAAATTATTTTATTAGTGCATTGCAATTATACATCCTAATGAGGTTCAATGTGATAAAAAACATGCATGCACACAATTCTTGTAGTGTTTCCTTCCAAATCCCACCCTGCTCTCCTCTCCTCCCTCCCTGCACATGTTAGTGAAATTGGGAACTTTTTAAAAGCAACTTTACTTTGCCTATTGAAATGATTGTATATAGTTGCAATGTAGCTGAGAGAAAAGCCCTCACTCTTGATACACTTTGCAGCAGAAGATATTCCTCACAGAGAAAGATATATCTCAATTCTTCTACTCCATTGTGTGATTGATCAAATCCTATATTTTGATGACCTTAACATTGCTGATTCTTACTTTCATAAGACCATCCTTCTTGTTTTATCCTCCCCTCCTTCTACCAGCACTTACCGCTTTGTGTATATTGCACAACTTCTCCCAATAAAATCTGAGCTCCATGGGAATGCAAATATATATATATGGAGAGAGAGACAAATGCATATCTAGCATATATATGTATATATAAGAACACATAGAAGCTCAAATTCTAGTGAGAGAAGTTTATATATAAACCTCTACTTCCATTTCCTACTGTAATGTTTTGAAATTTATTTGCATCACACATATTCAGGGATAACATAACATATTTTCAATAATTGCTGTTTCATTCACTCTCCGTTATTTTTTGCATGGTAATATTGTTCAGAAAGTGTTTAAGAGTGAACCATAGTACAATCTCTTAAAGAAACTGGCAAAAGAGAGTAAGAATGTGTTCATACTTACTCCAAATAACCATTTTCCTATATGTAAATTAGAACTTTAATTCTGAAGATGTTAACAATGGTTAAGTTAAGTTCCTCTTTCTCCCCCTTGATTTACTGAAAATTTCAGCACTATCTTTTGGATATAATTTTAATATAATTTAAACCTCTTTTCACTTTCAAGTTACATGATGGCAAGTGATATTTTATTTAACAACTTCTTTGCAAGTTTTTAGATTAATAATACATGACAAAGCATTTTCTCAATTCAACAATTTGCTTTTTGTTATATCTTGCGATAACATTGCAGATGAAGAATTTTGTTAAAATTTTATTTCAAAATAAAATCACTGTAGCCAAGAATGATATTCATAATTGAGATGAATTTGTTAAGCTCACTGATCATATCATATTGCTTTTTGTATTCCTTTTACTGCTATTTCATCTCATATTTATAAAAAGCTAGTAAGTAAATATTATGACTTTATTCCCATACATTATTAAACCAAGTCTCAAAGATATGAAGCTTGAACAAAACCTATTAAATTTCAGGGCTAACTTCTACATCTGGTCTCCTTATTCTATATATAATTCTACTTATAAGAGATGGCTCATTTTAAATTAATCATTGGTTAATAATTATCATATTAACTAAAAAAATAAAATGTAATCTCTTTGTAAACTAAAAGTGTACAACACCAAGGTATGATTGCTATAAAATTGGGATGTTCAGTAATTTTCAGAATAATTTCAAATAACACCCAGAATATTTTCCTTTCATGAAAACTTCTTTGGATATTTGTGGTCATAGAAAATGTTAAAATTTTATTTATTATCCATCATAAAATGTTGTTTCTCAATACCCTTCTACTCACTGTCCCTGGGCTTTCATTTTCTTCCTCCAAGAAGTCTTTGCTCCTGCACTTTTTGCTCTCTTAATTATTTAGCAGAGTAGATTCCATGTATATTCTTTAATACTTTTATTGGTCCATTGTAATTTTACATTATAGTGAGGCTCAAAGTAATACACTCTTGGTGCGTTTCTCTCCTGATCTTCCCTACTCTCCCTCCCCGTACATGGTAATGAGATAGATAGTGATACCTTCATAAATGGAAATAGCATTAGTTGAACTGTTTTCTTCATCAATTCTCCTTTTTCCTCTCCTCTATTCCCTCCCCTAATACCCTTACACTATTCTACTGGTTACTGTCCTCATTTGTCTGAAGTCCTTTTGTTTCCTATTTTCGTTTTGGCTTCCACATCTTTGATTAAACATATAACCCTTGGCTTTCTGAGATTGGCCGATTTCACTAAGCATAATATTCTCTAATTCCATCCATTTTCATGGAAATGACATAATTTTGTTCTTTATAACTGAGTAAAATCCCTTTTTAATCTTCAAGTCACACCTACTCATTGGGTCCTGAAGTCTCACTTACAAGCACACAGCATTTGGTGGGCTTTTCCTCAGATCCCTCCCCACTGCCCCCTTCCCCATATAGGATATTGAGCTAGGCATTGGTATTCATTCTGGTACATTATAATGCCAATGGAAGTGATTCCTTCATTGATTCTCTCTCTCCCACCCCTTCCCATAGATCACCTCCCTGGGTCCACTAGAGTTTCTCCTCCATTATCTGAAGTCCCTCTGGCATCTCCATTACTCCCTAGTTTCTGCATATGAGAGAAAATATATGACCCTTCACTTTCTGCAACTGACTAATCTTACTTAACATAATGTTCTCCAGCTCCATCCATTTTCCTGCAAATGAAATAATTTTGTTCTTCTTGATTGCTGAGTAGAATTCCAATGTGTGTATATCCGATAATTTTGTAATCCATTTATCAGTTAATGGACACTTAGGTTGGTTCCATAATTTGGCTATTGTGAATGGTGTTGCTATAAACATGGATATGCATGTGTTACTATAATATTCTGATTTCAGTCCCTTTGGAAACATACTCAGGAGTTGAATAGCTGGATCATACAGTGGAAACTCCACACTGATATTCATGGTGGCTGTACTAATTTGCAATCCCACCAACAGTGTACAAGAGTTCCTATTTCCCCTCATCCTCACCAGCATTTATTGTTTAACTTCTTGATGATTGCTATTCTGATGGGAGTTAGATGAAATCTCAGTGTAGTTTTGATTTGCATCTCCCTGATTGCTAATGATGTTGAACATTTTTTCATGTATTTATTGGCCATTTGTATTTAATCTTTTGTGAAATGTCTATTTCAATTGTCCATTTCTTGTTTGGATTAATTTTTTTACTGTTGAGACTCTTAAGTATTTTGTATAGTCTTGAGATTAGTCCTCTATCAGAGGAATAACTGGCAAATATATTTTCCCATTCTCTAGGCTCTCTACTTAGAATCTTGATGGTTTCCTTTGATGAACAGAAACATTTGGGTTTAATTCCATCCCATTTATTAACTCTTGTTTTAATTTCCTGGACTTTGGGGGTCATATTGAGGAAGATTCTACATGTGCCTATACACTAGTGTTGGACCTATGCCCTCCTCAATAAATATGAAAGTTTCTGGCCTAATTTATAGGTTTTTGATCCAACTTGAATTGACTCTTCATAAGATACGAGCCAAGGATTTAATTCCATTTTTCTACAAATGGATAACCAGTTTTCCCACCACCATTTTTTGGAAAGGCTGTCTTTTCTCCAACATATGTTTTTGGCACCTTTGTCATTTGGCAATATGTGTGGGGGATTTACTTCCCCCATAGAATAGAATAGAATAGAATATCTTCTATTCTGTTCCATTGCCTGTTTTTTGTGCCAATGCCATGCTGTTTTTATTACTATAGCTCTGTAGTATAATTTGAAGTCAGGATTTGTGATGCCTCCTGCATGGTGCTTATTGCCAAGAATTGTTTTGGCTATTCTGGGTCTTTTGTTTCTCCATATGAGATTCAGGAATGATTTTTCTAGGTTTGTGAAGAGTGTCATTGATATTTTGATAGGGATTGCATTGACTCTGTAGATCACTATTGGTAGAATGGCCATTTTGATAAAATTTATTCTGTCTATCCAAGAACATGAAATATCTTTCCATCTTCTAAGATCTTCAATTTCATTCTTTAGTGTTTTATAATTTTCATTGTAGAGGTGTTTGACCTCTTGGTTAGATTTATTCCTATATATTTTATTTTGGAGATTATTGTGAATGGAATTGTTTTCTGGATTTTCTTCAGTGGGTTCATGGTTGACATATAGAAAAGTTATTCATTTTTTTAGATTGATTTTGTATTTTGATATTTTTTGAATTTTAATCAGTTCTGGAAGTCTTTGGCTGAATTTTTTGGATCTTACATATATAAGATCATGTCACCTGCAAATAAAGATAATTTCAGTTCCTCTTTTCCTACTTGATTTCCTTTGATAACCTTCTCTTGACTTATTGCTCTGGCAAGAATGCTGAATAGTATATGGGAAAGGAGTGGTGATAGTGGGCATCCATGTCTTGTTTCTGATTTTAAAGGGAATTCCCACAGTTTTTCTCTATTTATTATGATGCAGGCTTTGGGTTTATTGTATATTGCCTTAATGATGTTGAGGTAAATTCCTTCTATTCCAATTTTCTTCAGTGTTTTTAACATGAATAGCTATTGGATTTTGTCAAAAGCTTTTTCAGCATCTATTGAGATGATCATGAGATTTTTGTCCTCGGTTCTATTTATGTAGTGAATGATACATAATGACTTGCATATGTTGAACGAGCCTTACATCCCTGGAATGAAACCAACTTGGTTACTGTATACAATATTTTTGATATGTTTTTAAATGTGTATCACTAGTAGGTTTTCTAAATCTTCTTAGTTCAATTTAGGTAGTTGTATTTCCTAGAAATCTGTCAATTTCTTCTATCTTTTCCAGTTTATTGGAGTATAAGTTTTGAAAATAGCTTCAGATGATCCTCTGAATTTCCCCACTATCTGTGGTGATGACTCCTTTTTCATTTCTGATTTTAATAATGTGATAGTTAATCTAAGTTGTCAACTTGACCTGATCATGACACACCCAAGATTATGTGATTTTGGGTGTGTAACAGCAGATTAAAGAGAAAGCCCTGCCCTGAATGTAGGCAGCAGGATTCTGATAGGTGTGGACTTAGATAAAGAGGGAGAAGCCACGTAGAGTGTGTGCGACTCATTCCGAGGAAAGCGCATCTGCTCTCGCCTGAGATCGTCAGCCGCCGGCTCCGCCTTTCTCCGAAGAGCTCGATCTTCTCGGCCTCCTGCTCTTGGAACTGAAACTCCACCATCGTTTCTCCGAAGAAGCTTTCTGATCTTCACATCTTGGACTGGGACTGAATTAGTTGTTGCTCCAGTCCTGAGACTCCAGCTCTTAGACCGTTCGACCAGCCACTGGTTCCTCTGACCCTCCACGTGCAGTCAGAACCTGGGACTACATTGCTGCAAACTGTAAGCCATCTGATAAATCCTTTTTTTAAAATATACTCATTCTTTGTATTCTGTTAATCTAGAGAACCCTGTCCAATACAAATTATATGAGCCGATTCTTTCTTTTGGTTAGGTTGGCTAAGCATTTATTGATCTTGTTAATCTTTTTAAAGAACCAGCTTTTTTGTTGTTGTTGACCTTTTGTATTTTTCCCCTGCTATTTCATTGATTTCTGCTCTGATTTTAATTATCTCCTGTTCTATACTGGCTTTGGGATTGTATTGTTCCATTTTTTCGAGGGCCTTGAGGTGTGTCATTAGGTTGTTTATATGGTGACTTTCTGTTTTTTGTTAATTTGTTTTTTTATGTGGGCACTCAGTGCTATAAATTTCCCTCTTAAAACCGCCTTCAAAGTGTCCCATAGATTTTGTTATGCTGTGTCTCTATTTTCACTTAATTATAGGAATATTTTTATTTCTTTCCTTATTTCTTCTATGATCCAGTCCTCATTCAAAAGTGTATCATTCAGTCTTCATGTATTTATGTTATTTCTTTTGGTCTTTTTTGTTGTTGATTTCTACTTTCATTCCATTATGATATAAACAATGCAAAGAATTATATTACATTTTTTAATTTACTACTACTTACTTTGTGGCCCAAAATATTGTATATTTTGGAGAAAGTTCCACAAGTAGCTGAGAAGAATGTATATTTAGCTATTGTTGGATGGAATATTCTGTATATGTCTATTAGGTCCATTTGGTTTATAGTATTTGGGCGTGAAGAGTCTTTACTCATCTTTTTCCCTGAAAATTGATCCAGCCATGTGAGCAGTGTGTTTAAGTCTCCCAATATTATTGTATTTGGGTCTATTTGAGACCTAATGTCTAAAGAGTGTTTTATAAAAATGGGTACACCCAAATTTGAGACATAAATGTATACTATCATTACATTTTTTGTTGGACTGTTTCTTTTATTAGTAAGAAGTGACCCACTTTGTCTCTTCTGATAAGTTTTAGTTTAGTCTGCTTTGTTGAATATGAGCATTGCTACTCCTGCTTGTTTTCAGTCTACACTTACATGATATATCTTTTTCCATCCTTTCACTTTTAGCCTATGGATATCTTTGCCTGTAAGGTGAGTTTCTTTCAAACAGCATGTAGTTGGATTACGTTCTTTAATCCATATTGCCAGTCTGTGTCTTTTAATTGGGGAGTTTAGACCTTCGACATTCAATGTTATTATTGAGGGATTATTTTTGTTTCCTATCATTTTGAGTTATATATTCTTTTTGATATAGAGTTATTTCTCCTTTGCTTATTTGCCCATCTGCTGGAATTTACCCCTTCTCTGGTTCTGGTATTTATTTCATTTTCTTCTTTGTGTTCTATTTCTTTAGTGCCATCTGGGTAGTCATGAATTCTTTTAGTTTCTCCTTGTCTTGGAAGGATTTTATTTCTCTGTCAACTTTGAATGATATCTTTGGTGGATGTATATGTCTTGGCAGTAAGTTGTTTTCTTTCAGTTCTTACATTGTACCAGTTCTTCTTGGCTTTCATGACTTGGATTGAGAAGTCTGGAGTGATTCTTATTGTTTTGCCCCTGAATATCACCCACTCTTTTGTTCTCAATGCATTTTTAAGATTCTTTCCTTGGCCTCTATGTTAGTAATTTTTATTATTATGTGGCATGGAGAAGTTCTTCTTTGTTCTTGTCTTGGTGGTGTTCTGAATGCCTCCTCTATGTGGATGTCCAACTCTTTTCTCTATTTGGGAAATTCTCTCATATTATTTCTCTGAAGAGGTTTCTTTTTTTTTTTTTTTGCAGTACTGGGGATTGAACCCAGGGGCATTCTACCTCTGAGCTACACCCCCAGCCCTATTTTTTATTCTTTATTTTGAAACAGGGTCTCACTAAGTTGCAGAGGACCTCACTAAGTAGCTGAGGCTGGCCATGAACCCGGCTCCTCCGGTCTCAGCCTCCCAAATACTGGGATTACAAGCATGCACCACCATGCATGGCTTCTCTGAAGAGGTTTCTAATGCTCTTGGTTTGTGCCTTTAGTTCTTCTTCAGTGCCTATGATGTTCAACTCAGAGCCTGTGGCCTGTTGGTTGGGATTTAATGCCCCACAGACACCACCACTGCTCTGCTGGTTGCGAACCCATGAAGCCTTGAAGAGTGCTGAACTCTGGCATCTGTAGTCACTGGAAATAAGCTCAGCAGTCCAGAAATTACTCTGTTCCAATTTCATGGCCTGGATGGCTGAGATTTGATGGCTCAGGGACACCACCATTGATCTGCTGGTTGTCATCACTTGGAACACTGTCAGTCATTGGCATGTGTGCATGCCAGACACAAACTCTGCTGGTAGAAAGTGTTGAGTTCCCAGCCTGTAGCTGTGATCACATGAACCCCTGCTGGTCCCTGGCCTCCCTGCTTTCAGGGCCCAATCTCTGGCAGGGAGAGATTGTACTGTTCTGAGCCTGGAGCTTGGGTGGCTCAATTGTTTAGCCTCAGGGACACCATTGCTGCTCTGGGTTGCTGCAATCACATGAGAACTTGTTGGCCTTTAGCCTTCTTGCTTGTGGTGCTGAAACACTGCTGGAAGGAGTTTATAGCCTTCCAAGACTGCCACATGGTTGGCTGATTTATTTCACCCTATAGACACCACTGCTGGCAGTCCTGTAATGATTGTTGGAGCACCTGAAGGGGTGTAGTGAACTGCTGTCCCATCCACCTGAGTGTCCCTAGGGACTGTCTGCTAATTCACAATTCTGCCATGTCTGACTATAGCCCCTGTCCCAACCTCCACAGGCATGATTTGCCAATCAATTTCCTGTAGCCATGCAGGCTCTTGCTGGGATTGTTTGTAAACTCCAAAGAGTTCCACTTGGATCCCTGCAGGAAGGGACAAGTTCAGCAGCAGCAATAGGAGTTCGTTGGACAACTTGGCTGGCTGGTCTGTAGATTCACAGTGATCTTGATGAGGTGGGTTGTAGCCACTGGCTTTCCCTCAGGAAGGTCCTATTGTTTCTCCATCCAAATTCAACTACAACCACAGAAGTTAACTGGGTGATTTGGATGGGTGGTCTGGGGACTCACATTCTTGAGGTATTTGAGCATAGAGAGAAGAATGTGATTGCTTTTGATGTTGGTTTTCTGCAATCACTGACTCAAGAAGATTTAGCTTCTTTGCTGGAGTTGGTCTCTGAGAGCTGCTGGGTCTTGGCAGCTGCCATCCCTGGCATGGACTCACCATGATCATCTCTGTTGTTTTAGTAATTCACAATGGAGCTGCTTACTTGCCATACTATGTATCTCTATTGGTTCTCATCTTTTCATCTATTTTGAGTAGCAGCAATAGGCACTGTTTGACATTACTGCTAATGGCACTGTTTGACAATACTGCTAAGTATTTTATATTAATTATTTATTGTTGTGTAACAATATTATCACACACTTAGCAGTTGAAAACAACTGTTCCTATATCACAGTTTCTGTGGGTCAGGAGTTTGAACACAGCCTGTCTTGTTTGCTCAGTTATTGTAAAGATATAATCCAGGTGTGAGCAAGGACTGTAGTTTTGTCTCAGGTTTGTCTGGGGAAGAACCTGCTTCCAAGTTCACATGGGCCTTAACAGCAATGGGTGTTTAGTGGGCTATTAGCAGAAGGTAGACTTAAGTTCCCTTCTGATATGGCCACTTTTTTCTCAAAACCAGCAAAAGAGAGTCTCACTAAGGAAGATGAACATTATAACATATGTAATTACCTACATTCTCATTACCTTTATTGTATTCTATTCAATTTAAGCCAGCCCAGATCTCATCTCACTCAAAGAAAATGTCCATATTCTTAAATGGATACCAGGGGGTTGGGATCACCTTAGGGTCTATTTGCCACATCTGAGCTGCATACACTGGTCTCAGAATTGATGGCTTCTATGATACAAATGAATTCCAATAGGCATTTATCTCATGGTTTTGATCTAGGCTATTTCTGAAAGAGTGGATTGGCTAAATATATTGTAAAAATAACAAGTAAATAAATAAACAACTATAGTAAATTGAGATATTTTAGAAAAATGGAAAAACAAGGAATTTCATAAAACAAACAAATTGGGCAGTTATAAAATGGAAATTGAATCTTCTGTTCTTCTCCTTAGCTTTGATTGATGTAGAAGAGGGACAGATCTTCTCTACCACCTTTCATTCTTATGTGTGCTCTTTAGCTGGATCTATTAGTCCAATTAATGCCAGTGCTGATTGACAAGAGAAAGTCATAGCAGTTTTATTAACTTTACATGTACATGGAGATCCTCACAAGGGAGTGGCATTCAAGAAAATAAAAAAACACAGTGCAGTTACACATTTTAGATAATGAGCAATAAAACTGTGAAGGTATGGCAGGACAAATGGATATCTGAAGTAGGATAGTGAATTCTAAGAATGTTACTAAGATATATTGATGGGAGAAATATATAATCTAGTGTAAAGTAAGGCTTACTTCAGAGTTTGTTTATTCAGGTTCATTGCAGCCCCAACTATCAGTCTTGATGATCAAGGTTATTTTCCAGCCTTGATATGTGAAGGACATTCCTCTCAAAAGTGTCTTTATGACTTGTTGCATGAAGGGGAAGACAGGCAAAATGGCCCTTTGTGAAGTTATAGTTCTTCAAATGATTTTAGCTTGAAATCACCAATATACAAACTTGCCATATTTTGAAAGGCAGGTCTTTAACTCACTGACTTCATGAATATCAGAATAAGAGACAAAAAAGAATTAAAATAAGTATATTTAACATCCTATTATTGCCATCCAAAATAACCACCAAAAAAGCAGTTTAAACAAACATTGGTTTATTATCTCCCTTTGTGTAGGTCAGAAATCTAGGAACAGCATGCCCTGTTTCTCTGCTCCAGGTTTCACAAGGCAGAAAGCAGGGTGTCAGTGGGGCTGTTTCTTTATTGGATGCTGTGGGGGTGAATCCTCCTCCAAATTCATGCAGGCTGTTGGAAGAAATCAGTTTTGTGTGGTTTTAAGACTAAGGTTTCCCTTTCCATGATGTTAAGGGTAGTTCTTAGCTCACACACTTGATTTATGTTCATCTCTATCTCCAAGGCTAGTAGCAGTGGTAAAAGACCTTCACAGGCTTCAAGTCTCTCTCATTCCTCCTTCTGTGTCCTTCTCTGCTTTGAGCTAGAGAAAGCTCTCAGATTTGAAGGGCTCACAGTATTAGATTTGGCCCACCAGGATAATCTCCCTATCTCAAGCCCACAAACTTAATTACATCTGCAAAGTACCTTCAGCAGTCTAACCTCTTTAAAGTTGGCTAGGACAGCTTTGTTGGGGGCATTTTCTGCCTATCACAATAAGCTACAAAATGTCATTGAAGTCATGATGAGATTTCTTTGCTGTAAGAAAAAATTTATTTCCTATTGTGCTGTCTCAAAGGAGAGTCTAAACTGATAATCCAAATACATGGCAGAGATTCAAGAGCTTTTAGCTGTAATCTCACTTTTATCTAAGAGGGTACAACTTCTCCCAAATCCCATTGCCTTGTAACTAATCTCAACAAGAGCATTATCTTTAGGGCAGTGGAATCTTAACTGATCACAAAACATTTTGGCATCTTTGAGTAGTTTTAGGATTTAGGAGAAAAATGTCAAGGAGGCACAAAATCATCTTGCAAGACAGTCTACTGGGTTGATCACCCTGCAATGGTCAATATTTCATAAAAACAGTGCTAAATTTTTGTATAACGTATTGAGAGGTGTTTGCTTATTTCAGGCTGTTTTGTTTCATCCAAGTCCTTAAAGGCATCAAGTGGTTTTGAAATACTTGATACATTCTGTGTTTGTATTTGATGAAGTCCATTTGCGCTCTCAGTAACTTCATACCACTTCAGGATGTGCTTCACAGGACAAAGTGAAGTACTCTCTGACCCAAAGACAGATGTCAACAAACACAATAATAATGGATTATATTATTTGAACACTTCCTCTGCAAAACACTATGCTAAGCACTTTCATGAAGTACCACACGTAATTCTGATACAACAGTAGGCACTATTATTCTCCCAAGTTCAAATAGAAGAAAAGTGAGACTAAGATGTCAAAATTCATTTGGCTGGTACCTAATAGAGGTGGCTGTAAAATCATGAATATATTTTGCTGGTACTTAGGGACTTTATTTTTATTTTCTACTCTCTACACACATGTACACACACACACACACACACACACACACACACAATCAATCAATCAACTTGTGCACATACACACACACACACACACACACACACACACACACACACACGATTTATGACCACTATATAAAAAGGTCCACTCTATCCCTACACATTTTGAAACTTCAATGATTGTTACTAATTCAGACCATGGTGCTCAGATGCTGAAGATCAGCAAGATGCTAGAACCATTAAATATGATTGGATTTAGAAATTCCAAGACTTCATTTTCTTTTATGAGACATTCGCATGCATGATTTTCATTTCATTATGCTCTAGTTTTGAAATGAAGTTGTGCTGTTACTTTAGGCAGGACCTCTGATTATACCAATTTAGCTGAAAGTGAAGCCATGATTAAGATATGTTGATAAGGCAAAACACAGTAAATTACAAATTAAGTTATACCACCAGTTCTATAGATTCTGGGTGCCATAAGGGGCATTTTGTTGAAAGAGATGTTAAATGAGTTCTTGAAGGTTTGAAATATTTGGGACAAAATACACTGGCTGAACTCCAAGATATCAGATAATTGAACTTAGATCCTTTAGTGGGAGTAATTAGGCCTGATTTGCATAGGTAAGGTCATTTGAACAACTTTCTGGTGGAAAATAAAGCTAATTGAGATTAATGACTCTTAAATACATTGCTTCTCTACTTAGCATATCAAGACAGTATTTCTCGGAGAACAGAAAATGCTTCAGGAATTCTATTAGGAAAATAGGAGTAATGGGTTTTTTACTCTTTCACTCGTTTTATCATATAACATTGTTACAACTTTCCATAACACACATCAAAATTATTTTATAAAACAGTTTTTCGAAAAGCCTTAATAAACATGACCAATTTTAAATTTCAAGTTTTTATTCCTCTACATTCATTTTTCCTATACTCATTCATTTTTTCTCTATATCCACCCATTATTTACACATACTCCTACATATTTGGCATGATATTTTTCCTCTTTCAAAAATCAAGACAACAAAATTCAGAGAAATGATGATGCTCGCTAAGGACTATACAATTAGTAAATTGTAAATACAGTCAAGCCAGGATCTTAAGCCAGGTCTCTTCAACCCTTCAAAACCTAAATAAAAATTTAATGTGCATACAATTTGCCAGTAAATGTGAAGGAATACGCAATTTCTTCTCCAGTTATATTCTTATTATGTGTATCTCATCAAGTAAAAATAAGAGAGAGATGGAATGGAAGTATTTGTTTTGAGCAGCTGTGTGTTATTTATAGACATGGGAAGCCACAAACAAATTAGATTTTTTTAAACCACTGCATCAAGATCTCAATTTTGTCAACAAATTCAGTAGCAATTGTCTAGAAAGAGAAGGTGATATATTTGCTCTAGCCACTGATTCTCTATAAATGTTGTTGACTAACTGACTTGTCACTAATTCATCACCCTGTAAAGATAATTGACAAGTAAGACAAATTAAATCTGTGGGTCTGGATTAGGACAACAAATTCCCCTCTTTCATAGAACAGATACAGGCAAGAACCGAATGACTGCATGAGCCTCAATGATTAAGGACAAAAAGAAACATGAACATTTACCTGCTACCCTATTATGGGCTGAAGTGTGCCCCCTGCCCCCTCAGAATTCATATGTTAATATCTAACCTCCAGCACTTCAAAATGTGCCTCTATTTGGAGATAGGACCTTTAAAGAGGTAACTAAGGTAAAATGAGGTTGATAGGGTATGGCCCAAACCAATCTGACTAATGTCTTTATAAAAAGAAGAGATCGGGACAGAGAGAGTGACAGAGAGACAGAAACATCAGATGTGTGTACACTCAGACCAAGGGACAGCCATGTGGGGACACAGTGAAATGAAAAGGTGACCATCTGCAAGCCAAGGAGCAAGGCCTCAGAAGAAAACAACCCTGCTGACACCTTGAATTTGGATTTGTAACCTCCAGAACTGAGACACAATAGTTTCTGTTCTTTAAGCCACTGATTCTCTGGTATTTTATTATGACAGCCTAGCAATTCATATATACCCCCTTAAATCTAAAGTGATTAAACTTTTTCACATGAAATTGTACACATTAGTGTCTACAGAAACCCATTAAAAGTATCTACTTTATATTATTTATAGGTAATCACATCATAATATTCTTAGTAGAGAAAAGCATTCACCTCTCAAAATGACCAGATTTCCAGCCCTTTTAGTTGCCATTGTTTGTCTTTCTTCTCTTTGGCCTTCTGAGGTTGTTGTTGTCCAAAATTGCTTCTACTGGATGCATCCAAATGTTTCTCGCACACTCTTATTGTGGGTTTGTCCTGATTTAGCTAGTAATGACCAGCCACAGTCCAGGAGCATATTGGTAAATACGAAGAAATTATGACTAAGAAAAGAAAAGAGCAAGGAAAGCCATTTTGACAACTCAAAAAAGGCATTTTTAATTATCTGATGCTACCTAAAAATATGAAATTTAGTAGCTCAAAAAACAGACATTAGCTGGATGTGGTGGCGCACGCATGTAATTTCAGTACTTGGGAGGCTGATACCAGAGGATCCAAGTTCACGGCCGGCCTCAGCTACTTAGTGAGGCCTCCGCAACTTAGTGAGACCCTGTTTCAAAATAAAGAATAAAAAATAGGGCCGGGGGTGTAGCTTAGAGGTAGAATGCCCCTGGGTTCAATCCCCAGTACCACAAAAAACAAAACCATACATTTATTATTTCATTTGTTGGTCAGGGATGCAGGTCCTACTAGCTAGGTCCATTTAGCTCAAGATCTCTCAAACAGCTGAAGTTTAGATATTGGCCAGGCTGAAACCAACTCAAAACTCAACTGAGGATGTATGTTCAAGTTTCCTGAAGAAGCTTTTGGCAGGACTAGTGACAAAAGACACCAGTTTCTTCACATGTTAGTCTCCCTCTAAAGAACGTAAAACATGGCAGCTGGCTTCTCTCAGAGCAAGTAAGAAAAAACTTAAAGAGACAGTGAACAACACAGAATTCTCTCAATATTTGTAACCAATATCAGAAGTAGTATTCCAACACTTTTTACTATACTGTATTCATTTTAATCAAGTCACTGGTGCCCACAGTTCAGGAGAGAGGATTCCTTAAATGTGTAAATACCTGGAGACAGGGATGATCTAGGGTCTTTGAGAGGCTACTTATCACAAAGACAATATTTTGGTCAGAGTTATTGGAATCTACCTGATTTTGTTACTCTGCAGTAAACATAACATTACTAATAGGATTTTAAATTGTAAAACATTATTTCACTTATAAACAATTTCTCCATTGCTCAAAATATTAAAAAATTCTAATAAATATCTAATTCTCTGGGCTATAATCACCAGGTATCCAGGTGCATTGATGTGGTCCCAGCAAATAAGGGGCAGGGATTTCCAAGGTAATATAAATTTTAGTTCTCACTCTGACATTTTTCATAGGAATTTCAATAGGAGAAGACCTTTCCCTGCATATTCCTCTCTTTTTGGACAGGCCAAAGTCCCTCTCGAAATTCTAAAGAATTTGAATAAATAAAATAATAATATTGAGATTTTTAAATACTAATGATGTCTTTTTCTCACTCTATTTTTTCTTCTTTCTTCCTCCCTCCCTCCCTCCCTCCCTCCCTTCGTTCGTTAGTTCGTTCCTTCCTTCCTTCCTTTTCTCCCTCTCTATATATCCACCTCCCTCCATCCTTTCTTTTTCTCTATTATAAATAAGAAGGCTTAAGTTTCACAAATACTCTTTAATTTGTGCTGTCTAGAAATAAAACATCTATCAAAACTCACTGAGTAAAAACACAAAAACAAAAAGATCACACAGACCTGCATGCTGCAGATTAACCTCCGAGAGAAATTCCAACCTTACCTCCTATAGCACTTTCTTTATTTGTGGTAGAATATTGTGTAAGAAGCCATGAACTCTTTCATCTCGAAAATCTTTGTTTTAACGTTTTCTTCTTCATTCCCACATGATCAAAATAAATACAATAAATGAATGGATACTTAATTTTCAAGGCTTATCTCAAAAATCCACACCACTGTGAATGTATACTGGCCATGACTTTATCCCAAGTAGAGTTAATTCATCCCTTTCTTATCAACTCAAAGCATCTTTATCACAGCACTAGAACATTAATTACTATATTATAATGGTGTTTTGGTTTTTATTTGTGATAGTTGTTTTCTTTGTGAAATATTTAGAGGAAACATTCTGATTATAATTTATATTTTTCCTGCGGCTCCTATTAAAGTATCTTGGTATCCAATCATAAGCATATTTGATGCACAAAGAAAATATTTGGTCAATTAGATTGATTTAAATAAGATGGGTGGAATATGATGCATGCCTGTGATCCCACCACTTTGGATGTTGAGATAGGAGGATCCCAGGTTCTAGACCAGCCTCAGAAACTTAGTGAGACCCTCAGCAAGTTAGCAAGACCAAGTTTCAAAATAAAAAGGACTAGAGTGTAGCTTGAAGGTAGAATGTCCCTGGATTAAATTCCTAGCACCAAATAAAACAAACAAAAAATATGGGTCGAATACTGTTCCACCATCTTGGTAAAAGAAAAGTCAGACATTAATTCAGTTGAGTGGTTCTGGCTGGTTCTGTGTGTGCCAGAAATATGTCCTTCTGTAGTTTTTATAGATATTATTTATCTTATGCTTCACTCTGGCATATTGATATTCATACAGAAGGCAAGAAACAAAGTGAATGGCCAAGTGGAACTCAAAGGGTGTTCTTTAATTTATAATTGAAAAGAAAGGGTAGATTAAAGGGTAAATGTGTTTAGGTCATGGATCCTTTTCAAACTAACCTCTGGCTTTGTTCATTAATGTAAGATATTTTTTCTGGTTAGCGTCTTTGGAAGACATCCCATCTTGTTTCTCATCACTAGTTTCAGGTGATGGAACCAGGAGTTTTATTTGACAAACATTCCACAAAACTCACCTTGTATGGCTAATTGATAAGAAATTGATGATACTTCACTCAGGAATTTTATAGGAACTCTAATGAAGAGGCGTTGTTACTTTCTGACATTGCTGGTGAAATGAGTCTGTGGAACTTTTAGCTGTTCAGGGATTATTTCAGGGGCATAGAGAGGAAGAGAGTGGCAGCAACTAATTCACAACATAATAAAAAGAGGGTGAGAGACTGAGGACTGATTTGTTTACTTTTTTAATGAAATTATTAGGCACTTTGTTAGCTTTTCATCTCTGTGACCAAAATACCTGACAAGAACAATTTCTAGGAGGAAAGATTTATTTTGACTCACGAGTTAGAGGATTCTGTCCATGACTGTCTGACCCCATTATTTTGGGCTTGAGGTAAGGCAGAACATTAGGGTAGAAGGGAGTGGAAAAGAAAGCTTGTCAGCTCATGGTAGCCTGGAAGCAGAGAGAAAGAGAGGGATAAGATAAACCCTTCCTGGGCATGTGTCCAGTGACCTACTTCCACCAACCATGCCCCACCTGCATCTTGTTACTACTCTGTAGTTATTTCAAGTTATCAGTCTATTAAATAGATTAATCCATCGATGAGGTTACTGCCCTCATGATACAATTGCTTCCCAGAACAATGGACAATGCTTCCCTGGACAATGCTACACTGGGACCATGTCTTCAAGATGTGAGCCTTTGGGGGACAATCAAGATACATAACAGATACCTAGACCCATAAGTGATTGAAAACAAAACTTATTCTTGCTTTTTAAAAATTTCTATAAGTCTATTAATTATCGTGCACTTTGTGAAACTAGTCTAGATTGAGATCTCCCACTTCCATAAAGAATGGAAATGAATACAAGAGGTAATGCAATTCCCAAGTACTAATTTCTCCATGGTTGTTTTAAAAGGATGTTCAGATAATGGAGGAGAAACCTCAGTGAAGTCAGAGAGGTGGTCTAAGGGAAGGGGAGGGGGAGGAGTGAGGTTCATTGAAGGAATTACTACAATTGGCTATGTGCACATATGCAAAAATTCCAATGTCAATATCAGTACTCTGTATGGGGAAGGAAGGAGATGGGGAGGCAGCCAGGATTTTCAACAGGAAAAACATGTAATGGACACTAAAGAACATATAATCCAGAGGTAAATTACCTGAGCCTGTCTCCCCACTATGACATTTACTAGTAGTGTACCTATGGGAAAGTTAGATACTCTTTGATAGCCCTTTTCCCCCATCTGGCATATAAGCATAATTATGAGAAATAAATTATGTTGCTGTACAAATTAAATCAGTGCATGAATGTAATTATAAGATGGTCTGGTATACTGAAACAATCAGTGTTGCCCATTAAAAACTTTTCAAGGCTTGCTTGATTCCATTTATTAATTAGCTGGTACACACTATATGCAAAGCAACTATGCAATATGTTTCAGTTATTAAAATAAATGCAATGTGTTTCTTATTCTAAAATTATTTATGACTGAATAGTAGGATAAAACAGAATAAGTTATTAAAATAGACTAAACAGATCTAAAATAGATCTCAAAAATATATTCCTCCTGTCTAACTGAAATGTTGTACCTTTTGGTCAACATTTCCCCATTTCTACTTTGCCCCCAGTCTCTAGTAATGAGCTTTCTATTCCTTTCTTCTATAAATTGAGTATTTTCTATAAATTCATTAGTTTTACACACATAAGTAAAACCATTTGGTGTTTGTATTTTGCCATGCCTATTTCAGATTTATTATTCGTTAATTAAAAATACAATTTTAAATAAATAAAAAATAATCTCTCCCTACAAAATTTGAGTAAGATGACTAGTAAGGCATGACTACATACAGAGGATAGTAGGAAAACCAGTGGTGCCATGAACAACTGAGCCTAGAATAACAGAGGCACAGAAAGGACATAGTGTGAATAAGCAAAAGTTTTGAAAACTAGGAATTTAACAAATGGGATGCATTAGGGGATAGAAGTACTTTATATGGATGAGGAATAGAAAGTTATCTAGATATCTAGTCACCTATAATAACATTAACATCATGAAATCATTTTGAAGTTTTTTCTGAACATCAAAACAATTCTGACCAATGTGCTGTAAATGTATGCTAATCATTTTCAAAATCAGGTATAATGTACTCTACATAGATATTAAAGATATATGTCATTTTTATTTACATAGTTTATATTTTCACATTAAATCTGTTTCCTAAGAAGAAATTAGTCCAGTAATTTTATCTGGATCAATGAAATAAACTAGTAAACATTATAGGTCAAAAACTAGTTCATGGAAATAATTTTAATTAAAAAGTATGGAATTACATTTTCATCATACACTTTATTAGTTTTCTCAAAATAATTTCTGATACACTTTTAATTCTGTAGCTTCAATGGTTTGATTAGATTATATAAGTTGTTACTAACTATGAAACTTGATGTCCTTCAAAATTCAATTTATCTGTAATTAAAATATGTTTACCTATTTTAATGGATGAATTAATTGGTCAATTAATTAATTGTAGTCATCCTCCTTGGTTGCTGGAACTTTTTTAAATGATTCATTGGATAATTTTCAAACAATTGCATTCAGCCCTCTCAAGCACATCTTTTCCTTTCAAACTTAGTGTAGTGGACTATTGGAAACCAGGCTATAATATATTTTTTAAAAAATATTCCTCCATTGTAAAACTTTTGTACTTTTGGTCTGAATTTCTGAGATTTTAATTAAAATGATACTTAGTTGATTCCATGACTACTTTTTATAATTTGTTGCTTTATGTTTTTAATTTCAATAAGTGAAAAGCTGTTGGCAATGTTTCATTTGTCAAAGTGGTGCCAGATGTTTGAAGTAAACAACATTTTGAAGGTATGTGGGTTACCCTATGTTTATGTAGAATTAGTATTCAATTTCTCCTTTCCTAAGCACCTTGTATTCACAGGAATAATTTAATAGCTCCTATCCTCTCTCATCCAAAATATTCCAGGGAACTGACAAAACAAACCCATATTTTAAGCTAATTAGAACACTGTGAAATTACCAAGCAATAAGTGATATCAAAAGACAAATTAACTGATAAATTTATTAGAATTTAAAGCACAAAATTATGAGTTAGGCTAATGGATATACCAAAGCGTAGACTATTCTCATGTTTAAAAATTTTTTGTAATGAATAAAACATAGACTTTGAAGTTGGGGGACAGGATCCGGCGGGGAACACACTGGGTGATATGTGCATGTATGTTTTTATCACACTAAACCTCAATATGATGTATGCACCAATAAAAGTATATTTAAAAAGGAAAGTAAGATCAAGTTATTACATGGATCTGGCTCTGTCTCCTGCAGGCTACTTAACCAATGTACAGTTTATTATTATTTGTTATCAGTAAATTAGATACAATAACAGAGTGTATGTAAAAGCTGTCATAGTGATAAAACAGCTCACATAATCATTTAACCCAATGTTTTGCAAAATTTTATTTTCTAGCAAGAATCAATATATATTAAGCATCTACTATGCACTTTTCAATATTTACTATAAGAACATATAGATGTATACATATGTATGTCTCAAATGCTTATAACATTTTGTAACTAAAAAGCAGAGTAAGTGGTATATGATAGATTCTAGTAAGATTTCTTTGGCAAGCTAGACTGGGGGAAATTGTCGAATTTAACGGAAATTTCTTTTTTGAGACAGAGTCTCTCACTGTTGCCCAGACTGGTCTTAAACACTTTGGATCAAACAATCCTCCTGCCTCAGCCTCCAAAATAGCTGAGACTACAGGTATGCACCAGCTTCCAATCTAATGAATATTTAGAATAAAATATATGGATTTAGGTGAAAAGTTCTCTCTCTCTCTCTCTCTCTCTATATATATATATATATATATATATATAACATATATATTATTTTGTATATTTGTATTATATTATTATATTTATATTATATATTTGTATTGTATTACCTTATTATATTAATACAGTAGAAATATATTCCCACTATATATTTATATTACATTACTAATTCAAATATATAATAAAATATATAAATGCATAAACAAATTACTTCATATATAAAATTAT